>CBMN010755740.1:1523-12157 GCA_000582825.1 Hordeum pubiflorum
ATTTTGGGACGGAGGGAGTACAGTACAATAGGTTTATAGAAAGGGCCTTCAATAACTCAGGTTCTCTGTACTGCGTGACACTTGAAACTGTGATCTTCTATCTTTGAACTGATTTTCATGCCTTTATTGTTATGCAGTAAACAAAATGTAAATAAACCAGTTAACTAGAAGATCGTGTAAGTTGCTTCCCCTTTTGATGCCTTTCTCCCTCCAATTTTTCTATGCAGCTACAATAGCAGGCAGCTCGAGCATACTTTTGCTATGTGTATTCTTCTTTGCATTCTGGTTGGGCTACAATAAGTACGGATCTAAAGGAAAATCAAAGGAGACAGCAAGGATTGAGTCCTTTCTACAAAAGAATGGAACAGTACATCCAAAAAGATACACCTATGCGCAAGTGAAAAGAATGACGAGATCGTTTGCTGAAAAACTAGGTCAAGGTGGATTTGGTGCTGTTTACAGAGGGGCCCTCTCTGATGGTCGGTAGATAGCAGTAAAGATGCTAAAGGACTTCAAGACTGATGGAGAGGATTTCATCAATGAGTTAGCTAGCATTAGTAGAACTTCTCATGTCAACGTTGTTACTCTCTTGGGATTTTGCTTGGAAGGATCCAAAAGGGCACTAATTTACGACTACATGCCTAATGGTTCACTTGAAAGGTATGCTTTCAAAGATGGCTCTGAAGGCGGAAATACTTTAGGTTGGGAGAAATTATTTGATATAGCAGTGGGCATTGCTCGAGGACTCGAATATCTCCACAGAGGATGCAATACTCGCATAGTGCATTTTGATATCAAGCCCCACAACATTCTATTGGATCAAAACTTCTGTCCAAAGATCTCTGATTTCGGACTGGCCAAGCTATGCCTCAATAAAGAAAGTGTCATCTCCATTGGTGGCGCAAGAGGAACAATAGGCTATATTGCCCCCGAGGTTTATTCGAAGCAATTTGGAGCAGTAAGTAGCAAGTCTGATGTTTACAGTTATGGAATGATGGTTCTTGAGATGGTTGGGGCAAGGGACAAGAATATCAGTCAAAATACTGAATCTAGCAGCCAATATTTCCCACAGTGGATTTATGAACATCTAGATGAATATTGTATTGGTGCTTCTGAGATTAATGGAGAGATCACGGAGGTTGTGAGGAAGATGATAGTGGTTGGGCTGTGGTGCATTCAGCTAAGTTCTACAGATCGTCCAACAATGACTAGAGTCGTCGAGATGCTTGAAGGGAGCACAACTGGCCTCGAATTGCCACCAAAAGTGCTCTTGAGTTGATAGGTTTACATTGTTGTTGCGCATTTGCTCCTGTATTGCATAATACGTAAACAGATTGAAAATTTTAATTCTTCAAAAATGGATTGAAAATTTGAAGACTTCACACTGTGATTTGTGTGTAGGTAGTGGAGAATCCATCAAATTATTGTCCGAGAGTGGCCATATAGCACTCTTTTGTGCAGCTGTACCCGGATCGTTCCGACAAGTGACAAATGCATTAGAGAATCATCATCGGTTGGCTCAGGCTTCAAATACGACTATACGAACAAGAAACCCACTAGAATCATCATGACCAATCTGGTTTGGACACTTGAATTCTGAATTAAAAATCGGGGTTCCAGAGTCAGAACTTACTCAATTCGGAGTAGCCATGTAGGAGTAACGAAGAGTCGAAGACATACTTCAGATTCAGATGTGAGCGGGTTGCCACAAGCCATGCCGGGAGCAGTGCCGCCTGAGTCGAGGCCCAGCGAGCGCCCACGCCGGAACGCTGCGTGTCCAGCGACGGAAATCGCCTAGATTGCGCTGAGCGCCGGGGTCGTAGGGACTAGCTTTTTTTTTTGAGTGGTGGTAGGGAATAACTGGGTAGACAGGTAGCACCCTGGTGAACCTGGCGAGGGCGAACCCTATTTGACGCGCGCGTGCGTCCAGCTGCTACGCTTTCGTTGAAGCGCGCGAGCTAAACCGTAGAACGGACCGGCCACTGCGATTTTTTTTTCTTTTACCGGTTTTCAATTTTCTTTTTGTTTCTGTTTCTATTTTCTTTTTATTTTTAATTTTCTTATGATTTTTCGTTTTTATTTTTATCCTTTGTTTTTCCAAAATGTTCGAGATTCCAAAAAAATCATCATTTCAAAAATTGTTCACGGTTCAAAGTTTGTTCACTTTTGAACACATGTTCACAATTCAAAAATTGTTAAGTGTATACCACAAAAATGTTCAATGCGTATTTAAATATTTTTCAATGTATATCACAAAAAAAACAATGTGTATTTTAAATATGGTTGAACGTACATCATAAAAATGTTCAATGTGTCTTTAAATATTGTTTAGCGTATATCACAAATTTTTCAATATATACTTAAAAATTGTTCATCATATATAAAAAATCCAATAACTGTTCGGTATTTCAAATTTGTGTTCATGTTTTTCAAAAACAATTGTTCACTTTTTCCCAAAATCTGTTCATGATTTTCAAACATTTATACGCATTTTAAGAAAAATTGTCCACATTTTTCGAAGAAATGTTGAAAATTTGAGGGGAAAAAAATCTGTCGTCTAGCAGAAGTAACACGCTGTTTGCAGTGTTCAAATATATGCTCCAGAACTGCCATTGAGACAAACAGAGCAGCTTCCGTATGTCCGCTGGTCGCCTGATTACTCCATGCACAAGTGATAACACGACAACCCTGTCATTATCCCAGAAAATAACCACACCATTCCTTCCACGCATTATGCTTGCTGGATATACGTCGTATATGTAAGCACACGCCACAAAAGCCATCCGCCATATTTCACAATGCCCGGCAAGCCCCGCACTCTCACGATCTTGCTCTTAGCGGCGTCCGCCCTCGCCGCGGCGGCGGCGGCGGACTCCTCCAGCATCGCCGTCTACTGGGGCCAGAACGCCACCGAGGGCACGCTCAGGGACACATGCGGCACCGGGCTCTACGCCTACGTCAACCTCGCGTTCCTCTCCATCTTCGGCGCCGGCCGTGCTCCGGTCCTCAACCTCGCCGGCCACTGCGACCCGCCCTCGGGGTCGTGCGCGACCCTCGCCGCCGACGTCGCGTCCTGCCAATCCGCCGGCGTCAAGGTGCTGCTCAGCGTGGGCGGCGGCGCGCTCGGGTACAACCTGTCCTCGCCCTCCGACGCGCAGGACGTGGCCACCTACCTATGGGACAACTTCCTCGGCGGCACCGGCGCCGGCACCGCCGCGCCCCGCCCGCTCGGCGACGCGGTGCTGGACGGCGTCGACTTCGACATAGAGGCGCCGTCCAAGTACTACGACGACCTCGCGAGGAGCCTGACGTCGCTGTACAAGGGCGACACGGGGGGCAAGACGTACATGCTCACCGCGGCGCCGCAGTGCCCGTTCCCCGACGCGCCCCTCGCGGCCGCGCTCGGCACGGGGCTGTTCGACCACGTGTGGGTGCAGTTCTACAACAACCCGCCGTGCCAGTTCGCGCACGGAGACGCGGGCGCGCTGCAGAGCGCGTGGCGGCAGTGGACGGCGGCTCTGCCGTCGGCGACCGTTTACCTCGGCCTGCCGGCGTCGCCGGATGCTGCGGGAAGCGGGTTCGTCGACGCGGACACGCTCGTTTCGCAGGTGCTGCCGCTGGTGGAGGGCGCGCCCAATTACGGCGGGGTCATGCTGTGGAGCCGCTCCTACGACAAGGACTCTGGCTTCAGCCTGAAGCTGCAGAGCAACTTGCAAAACCGGAACAAAAACACAGGTACTACCTTCTGCTTTACAGGCTTACAGCGACCTGATACCAAAAAAAATTTCAATTGAGAATTTGTGTTGCCCTCGTTTATTCTAAAATTTATAAGCTAATGTTTTGTTTGAAAAAATTACAGGGAACGGCGCATCCTCGGATTACAAAAAGAGAATCTGTAAGTGGTTACCCTTTTTCTGATTATGTTTCCTTGCTCCATAGGTTTTGATTATGTACAGCCTAACTCAAGAATTTGCAAGTTGGTGATTTCCTTGACATTTCATTTTGATGAATTGCATTTTTAACTCCTTGTTGTTTATACAGATACAATAGTAGGAGTCATCGGTGGCATCTTCCTGCTGATCCTTCTTCTTACCACTTGTTTCATCTGCCATAAGAAATACCGCGGCTTGTCGCCTCCTGTGGACGGATCGACTACCCCTCCAAACAAAGAGCCGTCTGAGCCAAAAATGGGAGCTCATCATCCAAAAAGATACACTTATTCGGAGGTGGAAAGGATGACAAAGACCTTTGCTCACAGGCTAGGCCAAGGCAGCCATGGCGATGTCTACAGAGGCAACCTCCGCGACGCGCGGCAGATCACAGTGAAGGTGCTGAAGAACTGCAAAGGCGGCGACAAAGACTTCGTGAAGGAGGTCGCGATCATCGGCGCGATATCTCACGCCAACGTCGCTCCTCTGCTGGGGTTTTGCTTGCAGGGGCCAACGAGGGCTCTGATATGTGAGTACATGCCCAATGGCTCCCTTGAGAGCTATGCTCTCAGCAGCGACGACTCCGTGGAGGAGAACTACTCGCTATGGCTCTACTGGGAGAAACTGTTCGACATCGCCATCGGCGTGGCGCGAGGGCTCGACTATCTCCACGGCGAAGACGGTGTGAACGGCATGCACGTCGGCATCAAACCCCGGAACATTCTGCTGGATCAGGAGCTATGCCCGAAGATATCTGATGTTGGTGTAGCAAACCTGTGCGAGGCATCTACTCGCGGTGTGAGGGAGAGAGACGGCTATGATGCGCCTGAGGTGGTGTCCAGGAGATTCGGACCGGTCACTGGCAAGTCCGACGTGTACAGCTATGGCGTGATGGTCCTGGAGATGGTCAGGGCAAAGAGACACGTCAAGGTTGGCGCTGACACCACCGGCAAGTATTTCGCCCAGTGGCTCTACGAGCACCTGGATGAGTTCTGCAGCAGTGTTTCGGACGTCAATGGCGGCACCAGAGAGCTCGTGAGGAAGATGATCGTAGTCGGGCTGTGGTGCTCGCAGACGGCGCCTGCGAGTCGGCCGCCGATGAGCGGAGTCGTCGAGATGCTGGAGGGTAGCAGCGCGGACCTGGAACTGCCAAGAAGGATATAATCTCCTGAAGCGTAAAAGACAATGGTTGTACTTGTAAATGCTGTTCAGGGGACTGCTGCTGCTTTTGGATTTGTGTCGTGTTGGGTTTCAGGAGAGCAAGATGAGCACCTCGTTTCGTTGTTGTCAGAATTAGGACTGGTTTCAGTGTCAGATAACTTAATCTTGCAACCATATGTTGAAAACAAACAAACAAGCACACAAATAAGACACGATCACCACACGCACATTTGACGGCATGACATACAGAGAGCACTGCTGATAGCTAACATGTCAGAAATGGAGACGGCCAAGACGAACACAGCATAGTAGCACCGCGCATGCATTTCTAGCACGTAGGAACCCGCACGCGACACGCAGCGGCGACCTCCTTGCTGCTCTGGGAGTTGATGTATCTGCCCAGGTCGGGGTCCCTGGCGTACCTGCACAGGCACCGCCTCTGCTCCCGGAGCCTGGCGCAGCACGCGCCGGACGGGGGCGCGCTCCAGAGGATCACCGGGGCGCACGGCGCCAGCGCCCACGGGTCGCACTCCGCCCCGGACGCCCCGCGCGCCGCGCTGGACGCGGCGAGCACGGCTACGAGAAACAGCACCGCGCAGGGCTTCATGGCTTCTCGGTCACGGATCGCAGTGGTCTCTGCCTGGTTTTGGGAGCACAAGAGAGGGTTGGCATGGTATCTGTAGCAAGAGAAACAGCGCAGCCGGCACCCGCGCCATGCTCTGTCTGGAATCGTGCCGCTAAAATTTGAAGGCTTTTGAGTTGCACGGTTGCGTAAACGGCACAGCACGGGCATTCCCATGAGCGCTTGGGACTCCGGCACTGCTTCGGAGCTCGGGTAGCGTGAAGCACGCAACAGCTGCTGCTGCAGCTGCTGCTTAGCAATACATGTCCAAGGTTTGCTGTGTAGATTACGTTTGCTCATTGATGTGGGGTGACCGTGGAGCACGCCGATAAAAGTGTCTGGTCTGTCTGTAGACACTCAACCAGGTGTTGATAACAGCAAACCTAGTGACAGGTGTTGAACAGATTTTCCGATGTTGAGCAATGGCAAAATTGCGATAGTAGTTTCTGGGATATGGAGGACGGCATCTTCATCACCGGGTCACAAAAACTCTCACACCCGTACTAGGAGAGCGCGAGTGCAGGACGCGAGGATTTGTCGCTGAGTTCATGGTCAGAACCACATTGATGTTGGCAGAATATCAAGATGCAATTCCAGCAAGCTTCTGGCATAAACAAATGGCAAACAGCTAAACTTGCTTCTAGGCTGTAACGAAGAATTTTTTTGGTTGAAGGAAACCCTTGCCCTGCATCAGTTTATTCCCCTCCCTCAATGGCTCATCCTCCTATAGGCCAAGCTATCCTTTCCTTGCCAACATAGGCTCCCTACCCTTAAGAGATCATACTACCATTCAGGCGCCTATAAAGATGTGATTTCTGTAACTAAACAGATCAGACATAACGAACCATCATCAGGTGAACATCACAAACGCGTGAAGCCATGCCGCCCCATTTCGCCAGCAATCCCGACCACGGACCGCACGTCGCAAGGCCATTCCACAGGCACAAGTCGATCCACCGGATCCTGGGCGGAGGCAAAGGTACGCCATTCTTGTTCCGTTTCTAGGCCATCACTCCACACTAATCTGCATTACCATAGTTTCTCTCCAAGTCGATGTACTCCCTCCGTTCACTTTTACAAGTCATTTCAGACAACTTAATTTGAACTGTTTTGCACTATGTCTGAAATGTCTACAAGGACTTATAAAAGTGAACAGAGGGAGTAGTAGTTACGGACACCGGTGTTGGGGCTTTGATTGCAGCTGCGGACGTTCTGCTGTGGAAGAACAGGAACGTGTCTGCTGGTGTTCTCGCTGGGGCCACGTTTACATGGTTCCTGTTTGACGTGGTTGAATACAATGTGGTTCCGCTCCTTTGCCAGATCGCCATCTTCGCTATCCTTGTCATCTTCATCGCGTCAAATGCCGCACCGCTCTTCGACAGGCATGGCTTCCTTTTTTTCCATAGAGAGGAGATATCCCAGTATTTATTTATTTTCTGAGCAACTATCCTAGTACTTAGCTTTGAAGAATTTCAAAAGGTCAACTGACCGGTTTCAAATTGCAGAGCCCCACCAAGGATACCAAAAGTCGTCATCTCTGAACACGCCTTCAGAGAAATGGCCTTGACCATTCACCACAAACTGGAATATGCTGCATCTCTTCTTTATGATATCGCATGTGGAAAGGATCTCAAGAAATTCCTCATGGTACGAAATCCGCTTATTTGCTCTCTTCGACAAGAAAAGACAGACCATGTGACAAATCTTGTTCCAGACCATTATGGATTATTACAGAGACACTTAAGAGATCTAAATCAAACAGATTAGACATGACACGCCACTCAAAACAACGTTTAGCCAATAATTCACAACATTATTTTGCTATTGCGCTTCAACTTAAACTTGTACTGACATTCAAATTGTTTCCATTGTTAAGGTGGTAGGATCCCTGCTGGTATTGTCAGTGATTGGAGGTTCTTGCAGCTTCACAAGCCTACTCTATCTTGGTAAGTAGAACAGAAAATAGCAAGGTTCAACAGAACAAAATACAGAAGGTAGAAATAACTAGTAAGTACAGAAAGGATGCTAGGAGAACACATAAACTAATGCAGTCTCACAGAAAAAAGTACAGCTGAAATTTCCAAATGTTATAACAAGTATGTGTTTCTTACTTCCACAGGATTTTTGGGCGCCCACACTTTGCCAGTGTTGTACCAACAATACGAGACAGAAGTGGACCATCTCGTTGCAAGGGGTGGCCAAGACATCAAGAAGTTCTATGAGAAGATTGATTCCAATTTGCTCAATAAAATACCAAGAGGCCCTGTCAAGACGAAATTCAGATAAAATAAACTCCATGAAGCTGTCAGGACATAATAACAATTCCAACCAAGATACTGGAGTAAAATGAACCTGCTATAAGAAAATATGATTGCACAAACCAAGTCCCAGATAAGTGAAGCTGGTGAAACACCAGTTGAGTTCAGACCTAACTGCTAGCATCCAGATGTACAGTACCTGTTAATGTATACGAGCATACTCCATCAGCTAAGCAAAAGCAATCTACTCCCTCCGTCCCAAAATAAGTGTCCCAACTTTGTACTAACTTTAGGGACGGAGGGAGTATATGAGAAGAGCTCTGATGCTATAACCTCAAAAGAAGTGTGTCGCTACCAAGAATTGAACTCTGTTCATTTTCAACTGTGACACCGATGAGTCTGTACATGTACGACACATGAAAAGTGTCCAATAACAGCATACCCAAAAGGCAAACAGAAAGAATTACATGGCTTTCCTAGAGAAAAACAGGACTATCATTGCCTTCTGACATCTGTAGTACTAATGGAATGTGTTTTTCCATTTACTAATACAAACATAACAGTTATTATTTGCATCGCAAACTATGAAATCAAACACTGCCATGACTATTTGCAAAGATTCGACCAAGAGACAAAGGTCTTGAATCTGGTGTAGAATAGGACCATGTGCTCGAGACATCAGAGCCCTTGGCTTTTTCTTAATTCAGTAGATGAAATGTCTACGCGGAACTTCTCCTCTGGTATAGGGAAAAACATGTCCTTCAGCTCTGTTGGAATGTTCAAATCTTCAAGGACCTTCAATACAAATAGTGAAGTACGTGAGCAGACAAAAGATTTCAGTGCATGTAAAACAAAACATCAAGGTCATTTCATACCTTGAATACTCCTTCAATCTCTCGACCACCAACCAGAAATGTTGTGCCAGTGCTTTTACATTCAAGAAGAATCTCCAGCATTCTGTTGTAGTCACCTCCATAATACTTAGGCTGCCATGAGTAAACTTCATTTAGTTTGAAAAAAAAAAATACTAAATTCTCAAACATCCATTCTAGGATAGCATTCTGTAACTGAATTTGAGAATTATATGACTCAGCCAAATATATCCTGAATAACAAATCAGTTTATGTTTATAACTTACAATAATGGCATCTAAATCAGCTCTACATGAATTTTCACTTGTTACAGTTATACTAAATGCTACACTGATGCTAGGTGCCGAGCTGGAAAGATTTGCTTGCGTAAGAAAAGGCTTCCTTTTGGAATTGGGGATATCATTCTACTAACATGTTTGGTAGGGGTGACCATTTGTAGAAACCAATGCAGAAATGCAGTCTGGGTTTAATAGAGCTCAATACTGTGAATGCTGAGTTGAGCAGTTGATATTATTATTTTTACTTAACCATGTCAGTAGATGCTGGGTTTTTCTTTCACATAACTAAATGACATATCACATTTCATATTCAGAAGTAAGCATGAGCTGATAAGAAACTAAAGAAATGCCACAGAGCATCTTATTATTAATTATATCTATAAATAATCCGAGGAACCGGCAGGAGCACTGCCTTTTCATTAGAAGAATGCCACAAAGCATTTTATTATTAATTATATCTAATGAAAAAGGGAACACTTGGTAAGCTAATTTCAGAAAGCAAACTAACTACTCGGTAATCAAACGGTCAGCTCCAGCTAACTTACATTTACAAGCCTAGCTGCAGTGTCTGCACCAATTATAAAAGCACTGCCTGGGAAAATTTCTGCTTTCTTATAAAAGTACGGTTGGCTAGATATGATTACATTCTTCCCTGCATCAGAAAGAATCAAAGACTCGCATAATCACTGATTAATTGGATGAGTTTTCCCTTAAAGATAAACATAGTTTTATCTTGCCACACAAAGCCAAAGAAACAGAGGTAGTAGATGGTGATTCGTGAAACAGAGTAAGAAGCATGTCTGGACACATCTGTGTCCCAGAATCACTGTTAAATGATATATCAGCAAAGATGACTACATGAGTGAATACGAAAAAATTATATCTCTGTAACCTCAAACTAAAGCACATCCATTAGAGTGGCATAGCAATCGAATAAGAGCACTAGGAATATAGCCAAATAGAGGGTAGGCCACATGATAAATAGTTCGAAAGAAAATCCAAGTATGACTGTATACTATGCACTATAGCAGTTAATCATAGTAATACCTGCTTTTCTGAATTGCTCAACACGGCGCTTAATTTCTGCAATAGACAGGGGGGGTTTGTCGGCATTTATTGCTGATATCTCAAAGCACGGAAACCCATCATCACACATGCTGCAATGAGCGGATTCATGAAAAAAGGTCAATTACCCTTTGAGGACTTCAACAAGCAAAAGGTTTTAATAAGACAATGTAGTATATATTTTCTACACAAACAGCTATATCAAAATGTATTGCATTATCATTTTTCCATTAAGTCACTACTGTAAAAAAACATTTCCAGTTTAACAGAGTACAATTTACACCACATTACTCCGTACCCATTTTTACATTTTTACCTTGATAAATTTTAGGATAAAAAAATTCAATTGTACAAATAGTTGATTTCATTATATCTCACCTTCCAATTTAGCAGAGTAAATTATACACCACAGTACTTTGTACTTCCTCTGTAAACTAATATAAGAGTGT
>CBMN010755753.1:0-10764 GCA_000582825.1 Hordeum pubiflorum
CGTTGGAGACGTATCAATGGTCAATCAAAATCTGGACCTGATTGCCAATATGGAATAGGTCAGACGAGATATATATCTCCAAAATATAGTAAATTCAAAAAAGATAAAGAACCAAGCTCTCCTGGTCTGATTGACACTGGAAATGCCATGCTAGAGGAGCTTTTCTCTGACCAGGACCACTCTGATGTAGAGATGGAAATGGATTATTATGATCATCTTAAAAAGATTTTTTCTAGTACTAATAAAATGAGATGTGGCTCACCAGCTAATAGCAATGTGAAGCACACTATCTCCATTGGGGGTTAAATAATAATAAAAAAATAAAAAATGATAGGGATGTTCTGGAATGTGAGGGGGATTGGTCAGAATATTAAAAAAAATTTGTTAGAGAGACTATTATAGACAAAAAAACTAGATTTTAT
Source organism: Hordeum pubiflorum (assembly GCA_000582825.1). NCBI lineage: Eukaryota > Viridiplantae > Streptophyta > Magnoliopsida > Poales > Poaceae > Hordeum > Hordeum pubiflorum. The sequence goes on from CBMN010755753.1 coordinate 423, forward strand.
TGGACTGCAAGAAACTATCAAAACTTACTTCTCTCAAAATGAACTGCATAATTTGTGTGCTAGGAGAATTTTTATGGGAATGGATTGCACCCATAGGCAAAGCTGGAGGCATTTTAGTTGGGATTAGTAATGATTCTTTTGATATTATCCATGTGTAGAAAGGGGTGTACTGTGTGAGACTTCTTTTATTTGATAAAATTGCTAAATTTTAGTGGAACCTGGTGACAGTTTATGGTGATGCACAAAATGATGGAAAGGCCTCCTTTTTGGCTGAACTTTCTAGAATATATCAAGATAATCCCTTACCATGTGTGATTGGGGGGGCTTTAATATCATTATAAGCAGTGCTGATAAAAATAAGCCTATGGATAACTGACCACTGAAGTTTCATTTTTAATGCAATGATTGGACATGTTGGGCTAAGAGAGTTGCCTTTGAATGATAGGAAATTCACATGGGACAATAATTTGCATGTCCCTACATTTAAAAAGTTAGATAGAGTGCTGATATGTCGTGATTGGGAAGACAAATATCCCCTTCCTTTGGTTTATGCTTTGGAAAGAGAGATTTCTGATCATACACCTTTAATCCTTGATACTGGTGTTCATAAATCCTCTCCTCCCATTTTTAGATTTGAAAACTCATGCATGTTGATTAATGGGTTTAAGGAGTTTGTTGAGAAAAACTGGAGTGGAAATAAAGGGAGCTCTAGCTTATATCTGGCAAAATAAAATGAGATTGCTTAGACAGAAAATTAGAGGTTCGGGGCTGAATGCTAATGCTGCCTATAGGAAAAGAAATAAAGAGTTGTTTAGATAAACTCAATGAGATAGACAAAGATGTTGAAACTATACGTTTGTGTGCTCATGGTAGAAATTTACAAAAGGATCTTAGAAGGTAATTAAATGAACTTCTTAAGCAAGAAGAGGTGAAGTGGCTCCAGAGATATAAAGATAAAGAAATTAAGGAAGGATACTCAAACACCAGATATTACCATGCTAAGGTAAATGGTAGGAGGAGGAAAAATAAAATTCTATCTCTGGAGCAGGAAGAGGGGGTAATTGAAGGGGAAGACAATTTGATGAAATATATCACTAGTTTCTATAAAAAGTTGTTTGGGCAATCCGACTCATCTTCCATTAATCTCAACATTCAAGATTCTGAGGTAATTTCCTCTCAGGATGCCACTGATCCGATGAAACCCTTCTCCATGAAAGAGTTGCATACAATGGTTTTTTCAATGAAAAAAAATAAAAGTACTGGTCCTGACGGGTTTTCTATAGACTTCTATCAACATTTTTGGGAGATGGTGAAATGGGATCTCAAGGACTTGCTTGATGATTTCCATGCTGGAAAAATTGATATTACCAGGATTAACTAGGGATTATCACACTGGTCCCCAAGACTAAAGATGCTAAATATACACAAAAATCTAGACCAATCTATGTGTTAAATGCTAGTTTTAAGATAATTACTAAAGTTCTAATGAACATACTTAGTAGAGTGGTAAATCCTATGATCTCTCCAATTCAAGATGTCTTTGTGAAAGGTAGATACATTACGGAGGGAGTGGTCATTCTTCATGAAGCTCTCAACACAACACATGCAAAAAAAACAGAATGCTATGATGTTTAAAGTGGATTAAGAGAGCATATGAGAAGATAAAATGGCCTTTTGTGTACAAAATGCTTAAACTAAAAAAAATCCTTGACAAATGGTGTGATTGGGTGATGCATACCATGATGTGGGGGGGGGGTCAGGTTGGTGTTAAGGTTATGATGAAATTGGTCCTTATTTTAAAAACTATAAATGTATTAGACAGGGGGATTCTTTATCACCTCTGTTGATTGACTTGGTTGTTAATGCTCTCGCAATTATTCTAAATAAAGCTAGAGCAGAAGGTTTTGTGAAAGGGATGTTAACCGAATATCATGAGGATGGTGTTAATATGCTATAGTATGCACACAATTTTTTTTGCGACAAGATGATGAGGAGAATGCCAGGAATCTCAAATTCATTTTAACTACTTTTGAACAGATGTCTGGACTTAGTATAAATTTCCATAAAAGTGAGATTTTTATTTTTGGGGAGGCTACTAATAAAGCTTCTTTATATCAAGAAATTTTCACTTGTGAATTGGGATCAATTCCTCTGAAATATTTGGGTCTTCCTGTTTCTAATGTTAGAATTAGAAAGAAGTTGAGGAAAACTATGACTAAAAAAATTGAAAAGAGATGTGCCCGTTGGTAGGGGAGATTACTAAACATAGCTGGGGGAGTTACTTTAGTTCAATCTTGTCTAACTAACATACCAATTTAGATGATGTCATTTTATCTTCTTCCTATGGGTGCGAGGAAGTAAGCTGATTTCTATATAGCTAGATTGGTGTGGCAATTTGATGAACATAAGAAAAAATATCATTTGGTTAATTGAAAGACTTGTTGTATGCAAAAACAGCAAGGAGACCTGGGTATCTTAAATCTGGAGATGTTTAATAAATCTTTGTTAGCTAAATGGCTATGGAAATTGGAAAATGAGGAAGAACTTTGGCAGTGTACCGACCAGACCCAAATTGATCGGTGCCTCTGTGCTCAACGTGATAAGTTCCTGTTGTGCAGGTCAGTACATTGAATGTACTGGCAAGATCACAGATAAAGACAGATGAAAATAACTCTATCACTATATGCAATTTGGCTGTGGAGGCTCTATGTCTTAATTTGCATAAAAGCTAATTTTTCCCTACTCAAAGGGAATTAGATTAATTACTACAAATTAATGTCATTAATGAGATGGTTCCGTCAACCGAATTCTCATAGCCCAAAGTCATTATTAAACCCAATAATCAGTTTATAGTGCGGTGTTGAGAGTTCCGTGATAGTTCCAATTCCATAGGCTCAAGTTGTCCGTAATAGGGGACATGACTAATTGATTAGTTTGACACTCTGCAGAGTTTTGCTTACTTTACCAACATGGCTAATCGATTAGTTTGAGAACAGGATGACCGAAACATGGTGTTTCATAGAGTTTCCCTAACCACTCACAATGCCCATCTAATCCTACCATTCGTCTACATCTCGTAGCATTGTCCTGTCAGATTCACAACTAAGATTCACCAAGCCAGAGCCCATTTTGACTTGTGGTTGCGCATGTAAGCTTCTAGTCCTCAAGTATCCTTTCATCTCGTTGAGCCCGGGTGGAGCTTTCCTCGTGATAACCGGCCTAATCCATCTCACATAGGTAAGACCTCTGGTTTTTCTAGGGTGCCCTTCAACCATTGCACCGAGTTGTGTATTGAATATTGTCTTGAGTCTTGAAATCTTGAAGTTGAAGACTCAATCCAAATCATCATCAATCTCACAATTCTCATGAGTTCACTCATACCCAATCCCCGTCTACTAAAGCATACATTATAATCATTTCATCAATTCTAGGGGGTTGGTAACAGAGTAATGGGTTCCTACCTCATGATGGTACTCAAGCTAGAATTCAATTTACCTACTGGACACAAGGTGAAAAGGTGGCACTAATGTAATAAATTATAGGTATTCAAAATATGATCAAAGTGAACTTTCCTGTACTTGTTGATGAAGTCTTCGCACTCACAAGTCCTGATAATTCTACTCACCACACTCCGAGAAATCTACCACAAACGAATAAAATCAATAAACATCCATGCGAAAAAGAAGAACCAAAAGAACGTAGGAACAAAACATGGCATAGTGCGAAAATAACAACATACTAAGGTTTAATAGGAAAAAAAGTTCTTATGGAGTTGTAAGATGAAAGGTGAAGGAATCAACTCAAAAGAGTTAATGGACAATGAAATAATGCTATATAAGCTTAGGTTGGATACATTATGGAAGATGATCCAAAGTATAGGGAGAACAACATGAATGCTGTTTGACATATAGCCTATGACATAAGAATTCATTTGCAAAAAGAATTAATTGAAATTGAGCACTACAACACAAGTTATGGCGAATTAAGGTAAGATTTAAATTTGAATTCAGAAATATCAAAAGTTTTTGAATTGGAGTAAGGTGGATATGAACATAAAGCATATGACACAAGTGTTTAGGTGCAAAAAGGAATCAATTGAAAATGTGTTATGGTTTGCAAGTTATGATCAATTGAAAGTCCGAATTCAATTTTGAATCGCTCAAATTTGAAAGGTTCAAAATTGGAAACTGGTGGTGTTACTGGATGTAGGAAGTCAATATGAACATGTAGGAAAAAGAATCAGTACATTCGAAATAACAGATCAACATATATAAGTAATTCAATATGACATTGAATCTGCTTAGAACGATGTGTGGCAACACTTTTGTGGACTAGTAGTGGAATCTGAGTATGATCAAATTATATGTTGAAAACATAACACTAATTGTAAGAATGGAAAGATTACTTTGATACGAATCTGACACAATTGGATTCATCGAAAACGGAGTTACGGATAAAAAGATATGATAAAAAAGTTTGAATTTAAATTTGAAAATAATTTCGAATTTGAAAGTTGCAAAAAATTGATTTGATATGTTCACTGGATAGGTGAGATCAATACAAAAATCTAAACGTTGATTTTATCTAATTTGGATAAACGAGTAAAAAGTTATGGCTATTTAAAAAATTAGGCCAAGCTACGGAATAAAAAAGAGCTATGGCTAAAAAAAAATTCTAGGACTACTGTGTAAATACAAAGACTAATTGATAATCTAATTATTTTACACATAAGACCCTAAGATGAATGAAATAACTAACTTAGAGGAAAACTAAATTTCTATCGTATACTAGTCTAAGAACAATAAACTACGATAGTATAAAGAAAATACGAAGAGAGTACCTTTAGAATATAGAGTAGAGACAACTTCCAGAATTCCCATGGGAGGTAGGAGAAATACTTTTTTTTACAGTGAAGCTAGTCAAACCATAAGATTGATTAACCCGAATTGAATAATTGTTGGATGCTACTTGGTTCTATATATATGTTGGAAGTCTATCGGATAGTCATAGGCTAGGCAATGTGAGACTAAACGTATTAGAGAAGAGAAGAAGAGATAGAAAGAAACATGCACCGCATGGGCCAAATTCGTTCCGCCGGCCGCGCGCGTAGAAACTGTGCGCAACGCATAATTTTTTTAATCTGAAGCACAAAAGTGCTTGGGATAAATACCAAACAAACTAAGAAAAATTAAAACTTTTCATAAAAATACTATAATATATATAGGTCGTTGTGAACTATTTATTTTTTAAAAATAAAAAATATAAATATTTTTTAAAAATTGCAAAAGCAATCTGGTGCTCCAAATCAATTCAAAATGACTTTTTGAAAATATAAAATTGCTCCAAACTAATTTTCACTATTTTTCTCATGGAGAGGATCATTTTACCTACTCATGATTAATTTATTTCAGAGGGAAAATATTTTGAAAACTTAAATAAGCCACTCTTCAATAAATCAAGAAAATAGCTATGAAATGAGTTTTTTTTTTGAAATATTTCCTTCCTTGTTTCATAATTTATTTTCCTAATGTTCTTAGTGATGTTTAAAGGGCTTATATTTCTTTCTCTCTTTATTTTATTTGAATAAATGGAAATGATTTTGAAACTCACATGAGAAAACTCCAAAGGAAACTTTTGCAAAAGGTGATCCAAATGAACTTTCAAATTATTTCCTTTAAACTTCCAACTCTCTTTCATTTATGTCTGAAGAAGTCCTTTTATCTTCTCTAATGAAATCATTGAGTTGCGTAAAGTTTATGATTTGAAATATTTTCAAATGAAATTCGAATCTTCTCAACCCCCTTTTCATTTTTTGAATGAAGAAGTCATTATCTTCACTCTAGCGGTTGTGTTGAAATGAATTTGAATTCATGGGAACCAAATGCAAGAATGAAAGTTTAGGAAAGTCCTTTTATTCCCTCTCATTTAACATTCCAAAAAGTTCCAAATTTCACTCCAATTCGAACAATACAATCAAGCAGACAGTTAATAAACATGAAGTTTAGTAACATTCCAAAGTTTAGAATTTTGGGATTTTACAGGAACGAAATTCTAAATGGGAAATATGTCAAAAGGAATTGTATTTCTAGATTTTCTCGTAAATCTGGGGACTCCCAATTTTGGTCCATCCTTCTTAAAATTAAAGATATTTTTACCAGCATGTTAAGAAAAATGGTAAAAATACCAGATTTGGGAAGATTGGTGGGTGGGTCGTAAACCTTTATAAGATGCTTACCCCACACTTTATTTCATTAACAATGACCATGACATCTCTGTTGGAGATGCTAGTGAAAAAGGTTGGGAAAATTTCTTCTCCAGAAGATCACTGTATGGAGAAGCAGTTGATTTGGGGGCTAGTCTTAAAAATAGACGCATGGGGTAGAAGATAAGCCAAAGTGGATGTTAACCTCTGACATGAAATTTTATGTCAAATCATTATATTCTTCATTTAATCAAAATGGATAGTGGGTTTCCCCAGAAATTCCTTTGGAAAATTAAGGTGCCAACTAAGATAAAATTATTTCTGTGGCTTTTAAATAGGAATAGTGTATTGACTGGAGATAATATTTTGAAGAGAGGCTGGAAAGATGATAAAAACTTTGTGTTTTGTGTAAAGGATGAAAGCATTGATCATCTTTTATCCTCTTGCCGATTGCTAGACTTGTTTGGAACCTAATTAGATGTGCCTTCGATTGAAAATCTATTCTTGTTGACGTAAGAGATTGCTTTGGTAGATGGATCAAAGGCTTTGCTAAGAATGACAAAAAAACTCGTACTAGTTGGCACTGCTGCTCTTCTTTGGGCAATATGGAAATGCCGCAATGATATTATATTTGATAGAAAATGGGTAAATGATCCTTTAAACTTGATCAAAGTGATGTGTGGATGGATTTCGGATTGGTCTGTGTCTGCTGCTCTTCTTTGGGCAATATGGAAATGCCGCAATGATATTATATTTGATAGAAAAAGGGTAAATGATCCTTTAAAGTTGATCAAAGTGATGTGTGGATGGATTTTGGATTGGTCTGTGTTGCAGATAAAGGACCCACAGGGAAACATACTGATCCTGGGGGCAAGACTCATCGAGCAGGTGGCAAGTGAAATCTATTGGGCGTCACAAGGGTGGAGAATCGGCATACCAAGACTGAAAGCCTAAAGTTTCTAGCATGCTATTTTTGCTATCCTTGTAGATAGTGACGGTTGGGTTTGGTTTAGGTAGGTGGCTTGTGATGTTTCCCAGCAAGAGGTTTAGGTTTTTCTTTTGCAGCTTCAGCGTGCTTCTAGTGGCCCCTCTAGGCTCTAGGTTATGTTTGCCTTTTGCTATAGTGGCTATAATAACTAGGGTAATGTGTGTGGGGGGGTGCAACTTACTCTCGCTTTGAACTTATCTGTTGGACAGTCTGATTTCTATAAATGAAATTGGAGGGGAAACCCTCTTTTGCTAAAAATACGTGCCCGAGGCCCCATATTTCTGCTATTCTATAGATCTACCCGCTCGAGTGAATCCAATGGACACACGCATATTCTGCCCGACCGGGGTGGTCGATAATACGTGTTATGGTGATATTATGTGCGACTTCTAAGGGCAAATCTAGTCGACCCCTTATGATATAGAGGAGTAAATGCCTGCTATAGGGTGGAACCCTAGAGTTGATCTTCTTGACACTTGGAGGCGGGGAGGAGGGAAACAAACATGAACATAAGGGGAAAACACTCAAGAACAAATCCAAATCACACATCCACTAGACTCACATCTACACATGATCCATAGGGTACATGAAAAGGGAAATGAAAAATAAATGGTAAAGTTCATCCCAAATCCCATGGGGAGATGAGGTATTGAATCCAAGATGGATCTTCCCTTTAGAAGGGGCCTTAATATCCACTAGGGATCTTCTCACATGGAGCCCTTGATCTCCATGGGAGAGGTAGTGGAATAGGAGCAATTCTCAACTAGATATGAACTATCACTTTGCTAACCCTAACCAATGGTCTAGGTACAAAATATATAGGTGACTGGAGGTGAGGGATGAAGTAAAGGCAAAAGGTGCATTCCCCATCCAAGTTCCTAGGTAGGTCCTTACGCATGGGCTAAAGTACCCCCGTGTGCATGGTACACGCCCGTGCACACGAGGACGTCAATAGCTTCAGTGAGTACCCGTGTGCATGGGGTCCAAGGACCTGTGCGCATGGGGTGTCTAGAAAGTTTCTTGAGGGCTCATGCGCACGGTGTCCTGGGAGGCCGTATGCACGAGGTTGTCTGGATGGCTCTACTTCCAGCTACTGAGCTTTGTCTTTCATGCATTTTTCCTAGTCATCTCCTTGGACCTAGTGGTGCTCCCTCGTCCCTTGGTAAATATTGTCCTCGTACGTAATGATACATAAGGTTCCATTATGAGGTAGCATCCAAGTCTCATCCATATTCATATCTACTGCGAAGAGGAGTGAGATCACTTTATGTCCAATGGCACATGCTCGTCATTGTAGGTCCACTTGGGGCTTGGGTAATAGTTGTGGTGTACATGCAGATGGTCGTAGGATGCTCCGCATCATCTCCCGGCCCTTGGGAAAGAACCGCTCTCGGATCTTGAACCTCATCACCATGGAAATGGTAGACGTGGACGACCTTGTACAATATGGTACAACCAAAACGTTCTAGGATGTCGCCTCCTTGTATTTCATGCAAAAATAACAAACACGAAGAAAACTTGGAAACACAAATGTTAGTGAACACAAGGTATCCATCACAATTTCTACCTTTGTGTAGTATGGTGTCATAGTGAGAAGGTTTATCAAGAGCATGAACATGGTAATTGTAGCTCAAAATGATGGTATTGCAATTGATGGTGGGAAATGTGAGTATTATATATAAATAGTCCATCAAGGTAGATCACAACAAATTTGCTAATTAAGTGTACAAGATCATATATCATGGATGATATGGAAATACAAGATGCATCAAGCAATTTATAATGTGAAGCAATCCATTCATAAAGAGCAAAATTGTTGTGGAAAGAATGTTTCCATTTATCATGTTGAAAGTCTTGGTGCAAGTACAACAAAAGATATTAAGCTTATTCAAAAAAGTATGCTTCACAAGTAACATGTCTGAGTCTCCAAGCATAAATGAGAAAGGTAGTGCAATCTCAATATCAATAAGCATATCATGGTTGCACTCACTACAAGTGAATATTAGAGAGGCAACTAAAGGATACAAGGGACAATGATCAAATCAAATCATGTGAAAAGCCTTGGCGCTCGACTCCAAGAATGTGTCCCATATGGGCGCTGGCTTCAAGTTGTCAAACAAGTCCTCGCTCGACGCCTTGGTGAATGCAAAAGTCCCATGTTCGACCATATTGTCACCGTCTCCTTGTATGAGGACCATGTGATGTGGCACCTCATTGTTCGCCTCCATGACCGAAGGGAAGTTCCCATACTCGGTCATCTTCCTTGGCATACTTTTGAAGATGGAAGTGTCACCCTTGCTTGTAGTAGGTTGCCTTGATGTTGGCGTCGAAGCTTCTCCTTGTTGGAGGTCATCGCGCCGTCTTCTCTTGTGCTCATGAAGGTTGGGCATAGCATGATGTAGAGTTTGTTGAGACTTGTTGGTGTGCTCCACTCGAGCGTCTTCTTCTTGATGGTGATGTTGTCGTGCTTGAACGTGTTTGGCCTTCTTCGTCTTCGTGCACTTGTGGCTTCAAGTCGTCTTAATGGTCGTCTCAAAGATGAGGACGTTTCCGTGTGATGCTTGCTTCAGGTGGGCGCCCCAAAGATTCGTGACTTGAGCATCTATGCCTTGAGATGACGAACGGGAAGAAGACTTGTAGTTGGCCAACATGTGTCGACAGTTATCCATGTGTGTGTCCAACTTGTCGTCGAGGTAGTATCTTCTTCGAGCTTTGAAGTGTTGGATGTCCGTGGCGAGTCGCTCAACGCGGTCACACCATTAGTTTGAATTGCTTCTTATAGTCCGAAGATGTGACTTTTGTTGACGTAGATGTTCGCGCTGTCGTGGTCGTTGAAGATCAGAGGTGATGTGCATTGCCCAGCCATCGCAAGACTCAGGCAAAGGTGAGTAGGAAATGAGATAAACAATACCAATGTACCTTTTCCCCATAGTTGAGGATGTATACCATTTTCACTCAATGTGAATTGAGATAATAGTGGAATTGGTACTGGATTTGTTCACTCACACCTACAAAGTAAAGCTTATTGAGTGGCTTGGTTAGGACAAGTGGCAAAAAATTCAAGCAAATGTTAATCAAGATATTGAAAATGTTGAGAAAGATTCCCGAAATTGCAATGTAAAGCAAATAGATCAATAGCTATGGTGGCACTA
>CBMN010755758.1:0-10482 GCA_000582825.1 Hordeum pubiflorum
TGGTCGCACGGGTTATCTTCAACCAGTTTGGATGGCATGCTAATAACAGGCTAGGTGTGTAGGCATCGTAGTCTATGTTCAGTGTGGCCGAACGTGACAATGTATTTTCTTTTGTTTCGTACTTTGTGTTTCGCGCCTACGCGCATTTGTGGATCTGAGACTTTTCTCGAACTTTTTAATAAGATGGCTGCATGCNNNNATTGATGCAGAGGCCGGGGGCTTTGTTCCTCCTTCTCCAAAAGAAAAACTCCAATTACGTAACTGTGACAATTTTGTGTTTCAAGTATCATCTCTCTTGGGAATTCGCCCTTGAAACGCTGAACAAATTCTTCTGGTATGATCTGGGGAGAAACCAGCAATATTTTTGTTTGAAAAATGGACCATAAACAGGATAAAAAAATCATCTCTATAATCAAAGCAAATTTGTCTGTTCAATATATCTGACATACGAAGGGAAAGAAGACTACTAGTATCATAGGAACAATGTGAATGCCAAAAGCATATTTTTACTTTAAACTATGAGGAAACTTTTTGTGAACAAGCATCACTAAACGTGCTACCATGCTGGATTCAATCCAGGCATCAAATTAAGATGAGACGTGACCAATATTTGCAAAGACTACATATAGTTTGTGTATGTCTCTAAAGCAATATGTATCTCCATATCATTTAAACTAGAAAGTAGAAAAATCATTGGTATAAGAAAAACAACAAAGTAACTGATAAAAGGGTGTTACTGTATTTGAATATGAATTTTCCATCTCATGTTGAAAATCGCCCATCATATGCACCAAGAAATATTTCTTCTCATCATCCAAATTTGTGTAGTGATATTCAGTCCGGCTCTTGCATCTTTCCCAAGGCACATCCATCTTTTTAGAAGTCCTGAATTGCAAAAATCCATTTCAAGTGAAATTTGGTACCAGGAAATGAAGCAATGAATAATAAAGTCTAGTATTTAACCCGATTTCATGTGCCTCGTTGCGCCTATCTTGGATCCGATGCAAAAGGATCTAGAACAACCGATAAAGCTTTTTCACGACCAAGCTTATCAAAGATCATGACATTAAACTGAGAGTTCCCTTTGTATCTGAAAATTAAGGAATCACCAATTTGTAGATTATAGTTTTCAACGAACTGACACCAACCCACTGTAAAGACAAGCTTTTCTTGGTTCTTGGCAACCACAATAGTGTGACTGTAACCATTTCGGGTTTCTAGCTTGATCTCTCCTGGGATTTCACCTTTGAAACGCCGCACAACTTCTTCTGGGATTATCTGCAGAAAGAAATCTTGATATCAATATAATACCTTTATAAAAAAAAATGCCAAAAAAAAACAATTTCTTCGGATGGGAAGTCTATGCGCAAGATCCATTGACACTAGTTATAATCAAGGTATGTTGTCTTTGCCTATCTCTTACCTGACCAATATCTTAATCTTAGAAAAAAAACCAAGGATAATGACTCTGGATCTTACTTGTGATTACCCCAAAAAAAACTACGTGGAAATTTATATAAACTATTTTTTGACGGGTTTTTTTTTACGGAGAAATTCGTGTAAACTAACCGGATAGTCTGCCCGTCAAAGAAATTGTCTGCAACGCAGAATCTAAAGTACTAGTAGATAGTAGAAACAGCATTGGTCTTAAAAAACACATATAGGCAATAGGGCTACCATCGCATCCTCGAAATCACCCAACATAAGCACCAAGAATACTTCTTTTCATCATCCAAATGCTTGTAGTATTGCCCATCCTGCAGCTTGGAGCTTCCAAAAGACGTGCCCATCCTTTTAGCAGCCCCTCTGCAGTGCAAAGTGAATATACAGTGATATGTGGTAAGAGGACATTAAGTCATGAACAATAAGGAGATTTGTACTTGACCCGATTTCATGTACTCCTCAATGTGAATTTGGAACTTTGATTCTTTTTTATTTTTTTCAAAGAGCACAAGCTATGTAGTATTAACCAAGTCCAAGCTTTACAAGAACACCCCTTGATAAAGATTAAGATTACAAACGGCCCGAGGGGAATTCGTCATCATATCCGACTGCACAAATTGATGGCTTGCCTTGAGCCTGGCTCAACGCAGCACCTGCTGCGAATCACCGTAGCCATGGAGTCATTGTAACTGCAGCCGGGTGGTAACCGGACATTGCCAGGGACAACAACAATGACAATCTGAGGCACGAGCTATCGATCTGGAGAAGAAGGCGAAGACAGGACAAGGAGACCCAATCCCACATAAACGACGAACGCAATGCCGCATGATCTTATTGATGAGACCACCGAAGCCACCACGAACCAAGGCATAACCGCATAAGCATTGTGTTCTGACAACTCACCCCCACAACCCGACAGATCGGATCTGGAGACACCAATACTCGCGTCATGCGGCGACACTAGAACCAGCGTCGCCGCAACATGGAAGGGCGGGAGTTACTTATTCCACCACGCCGACGCCTCCATTGCCTGAACAAACAACACGAGCGTGAAGATTCATGGTCTCCTCGCCTCCTGTCAACCGAAACCGGACACGGGGGCGAGGGAGACCGACCGAATCCGCCAGCGAGGAGGAGATCTATGTGGTGGCTAGGGTTTGTTTAGGGAGAGGTTCATTCTTTTTTTATTTTAGTTTAAAGATAAAGAAGGGACTTTGATTCAAGCCACAACTGATTGATGAGAAGAGGATTCGCCATGGATTGAACGAGTGGAAAGGAAGATTTCTCCCGTCTGGCCGAGCGGAGCTCGTCCCAGCTCGCCAATCTCACGCCGCCTCCTACCGTCGTCCCCATGGCCCATGGGGCCTCCCCTCCGCCAACTGACGGCTCGACGTGGTGACCCGCAGAAACCCCCGATGTTCGCTAGGCCGCCCGCACCGACCACCCGGCCGGCGGCCGATTCTCCGGCGTGTCGGAGGGCTCCCTCGACCCCACCAAGAGCGCGTGACCCCATCGAGGGCGCGTGCAGTGCAGACACGGCGGGGCCACCATGGCCACCGGCATGCATCAGAACATCGCCGCCCCATCACTCCACGCACAAATGTAGCACTTGCATTGACCACGTTACTTACTAACAATAAAGGGAAATGCGATGTTGGATTCAGAATCACGCCAAGACCCAAGGAAAGGAAACGAAAGGAAAGGATGGTCAAAACTATCCAAAGGAAGAGAAGAAAGAGGGTTTTCATAAAGAATCCGCCAACCCCAACGACAACCGAATCGAAAGAAGCCACACCGGAGAGTTATTCTGGGACTGGGAATACGATGCTTAAGATTTTTATCTCGCCATTCTTACGCTAGACCAAGGAGTATGTGACAATGACGGAGCTCGTCCGGCTCCAACAGTACTAGTCCAGCTTCTGAAGAGTGAAGACCTCAGCATTCATGTAAAATAAAAAAGATAAAAGACCTCAGCATTTGTTGCTTCTCTGTCTTCACAACACCCGAGGCCCATTGGTATGAAATAACTCACCCTCAGTAACATTTTATTAATTAACTCTGTTTAGCCAGTAGTACTATGAAAAAATGCAGGGAGCTATAGCGGGGACGAAGCCATGGTCTAGCGTGTAGAGCTGCTAGCCGGGTTCAGACCTGTGGCATGAGCAGACTAGCAGGGTAAAGGTGTGTTGTCAAATCGTGGCATGGCCTCTCTCTCCAAAAAAAGAAAATTCCAGGTATGGCATACGTGGTGGGAGTCTCCGCCAAACTTTTTTCTGGACGAAGCGGTCCCTGGATTTTGTTCCCCAGTTTTCCGCTGTACATCACTAGGGTTCCGGTCAGCCTTCGTCCTTACGACAACTTATTTCAGACTCTTCCGGTGATATTGTTTCAGTGGCCAAGAGACGTTTTCATTGACTACGAAGATGTTTGGTGTGATTTTGTTAATCTTAAGATATTGTACTGGCTCATTATCTGTAAGGTATTTGGATAGGGCGCATGTGTATGCATTCTTAAGGATGAGTGTGTGTGCGTATATGTGAACATTTGCATTGTACTGTGTTAAATAAAGATAGCAAACACCAAAGAGAAAAAACCTAGTAGTGACCTAAATAAAAAACCAACACATGTCAGCTCATATAGATTTGTGAAACTGAGCATATGTGTTGTACTGTATTGGCACCGGTGTCCCCATTTTGCTGAATTTATTTCAGATTGTGGTGATATTCGTTAAATGGCAGGAGATGTTAGCCGATCTTGATCGAGGAGGAACAGGTTGTATCTATGCTCCTCATGCGCCTGCCAGCATGTTGACATAGGAGCCGATGCAGGCTGCTCCTCCTCCGCCATGGCGTGTCGTAGTGCGTCTGCACCTACTCCATGGTCAGGCCACATGCACCGGGACAGGGTTCGAGGCGGTGTTGTCGTCCAAGGTCGTCTCCATCGTGGGATCGTCGTCGGGCGAGCTAGTCGGCATGCCTTGCTCGATCCGCCTGGCGCGTGGGGATTGTCATGTGGGTGCAAGAGCAGCCACCTCTTGCTTCATCTCCTACGAAAGACTATCTCACATAATGGTCTTGCTCGTGGCATGGCAGATGTGAAGCCAAGGAGAAGGATGTTGATGAGTACTCGCTTGCCCTTCTTGTCATCTTCGTCGCCGATGGTCGCAGTGCCAATTGTCACTAACCAAGTTTGGCCAGGTTCAATAGCTGGATTATTAAGCCTCTTTCATGTCGGACGAGATCAAGAGTGTTGAATAAAGATTTTGTTAAACATCCGGCTATATATAATAAGGAAAAGTAGTGCACACTATACATGTCCATGTTATCATGTAAATTATGTAGTTTGTGATAGATAGATCATGAAACCTTAGTCGGACTCCTTATGCATTGTGATGGGTGTCACTGGCCGAGCGAGCATGCTCGTATGTGACAGAGAAAAAAATTCCTTCTATATCCCCGGTTTAATAGATTGAACTAAAACAATGCATTCGTGGCATATTTCAAAAATTCATTCAGTTTTATTAGTAGGTATAGATTACAAAAATGTTTGCTACAATACCTTCCGGATTTCAAAAACTTTCATGTTTAAAAAAATGTTTGCCTTTTAAAATTTAATATTGAAAAAAATTTATGTTTTAAAAAATATTCGGAAATTAAAAAAGAACATTCTCTACAGTACCTCCTAGTTTTCAGAAATTGTTCGTGTTTTTATAAAATATTCAGGTTTAAAAAGTGAAAAATTGTTACTTTTAGAAAAATGTTTGATTTTAAATTTTTTGTTCGCAACTTTGCAAAATATTCATGTTCTAAAATATATTCACTTTTTCCAAAAACAAAATGTTTGTTGCTCTCAGTATATGGTGCGGCTGTTAGCTTAATTTAGGATGTTGGGCTGCCAATTAAACATCAGGCCTCATTTAGTCCAGTGGCTAGCATTCTGTGGTGTTTAACGTGAGCGACCAAGTTTGATTCCTTGCGCCGCATTAGTTCTTTTTTTGGACATTTTCACTCGTGCGGACTGTTGGTACAGTGAATCGTGACGAACGAGAGAACGCCTGGATGCTGACGAACGAAAAATCATGAGGTCCCATCGTAAACGATTTTTTTTAGAACAATCCTCCCTTTTAATATACTCTTTTTTTGTCCTCCGGTCGCTACCATGCCTCATAGTGCACATGGCTATATGAGCGGCTATAATTCTATGGTTGTCACTCTCCTTCTACTAATGAAAGATACGCAACATTTGTGTATACGCGAAAAAGTACAAGATTATTACAATCATGGAGTTTGTCTTCCTGTAAGCAGGCAACAACCCAAGAGATGTACCACTGATGCTTCATCCACTCGGATGAATATGCAGTAAGAGCCACCACGAATAAATCAGCACTTGTAAACCACATTTTACTATGGAACAAATGCAACACCATTGAAAAAACCATAGGTACGTGATTAAGAACATTTCCAGAAAGAAAGATCAGTGGTGAGTTAGCGTACCTCAAGAAACTACAGTGACTTGAGTCTGAAACGCGTGTGGTGTAGTTTTGATTTTGTAGCTTGACTGATCGAGCCAAATGATCCGATTAAGTACAAGCTTTGCAGCTGGCTCCCATTTGCTTGTGCCCAGTTCAATCATAATTTCTGATTAACGTGTACAATAGCAATTCAAGCCTCGTCTCTCAAGGAACTAATTCCGTGCTAGCAGGGAAACACAAAAATTCAGAGACTTGACGCGGCGGCGGGCTTGGAGCCGGCGACCGAGGGAGACGACTCGTCAGGGAGCCGTGAGGAACAGGCATCGTCGGATGGAGAGGCGGGACACGTGGCCGCATCTAGAAGAGGGGACGCACGCGATTGAGCTTGCGGCCGGTACCCGCGATTATTTTTCTCCAAAAAACGCGGGATAAAAACGAACCACCCGCGATTTACGCTCGACATATTGCTTGCCCTCGCTCAGATTGGATCGGATGGAGCTCCTCCCCGAGGTCGCATCGCAGGACGGCTCCGGCATGGCGGCCAGCCTCGCGCCGGCGCCGCCACGTTGGGCCGACCTCCCAGCGGACCTGCTCATCGACATCTCCGGCCGCCTGCGCGACGTTGTCGACCTCGTCCGCTTCCACGCCGTGTGCATCCCCTGGCGCAAAGCGGCCCTGTTACTGCCATCGCCGGCAGCGACGTTTCTGCCGTGGACGCTCGCGATGTGGGACAAGGACAACCTCTTGTTACACTTGCCACTCAACTTCCGATGCATCTTGCCGGCATCGAGCTACCGCCATGACCGCCACAGAGAAGACGAAGCATCTACTGGCGACGAGATGAACTGTGTGGTCAGAGAAGACGGCGCGGCCGTCTGGGCTTTCACGGCGCATCCCCGGCCAACACTCACCGACCTTCTCACCAGGGCCGTCACCAGGCTGCCTCGGTTTTCGGGGGCGGATGCCGATGACGCCGAGATAAGGCGGCAGATGGCGGTCTCTCGCGGCATTGTGTACCGCGATGGCACCGTCTTCGTGTACAATTCAGACGCGTCCATCTTCAGGGCGGCCATCCTTCGCCCAGGCGACACTGCGTGGACTACTGCGAAAAGAAGCCTGACTTCGTTGGAGAAGGGCTCCCATTTGAGTGCTGCATATCACGACGGTGAGATCCTAGTCTGCGCGAGGGTGCGCTTTTGGTTTATACTGAAGCCGGACTTCCAGGGCAAAGGTGTCGCCGGCGGCGGCGAGCTCAACACGAGGAGTGACGCAAGGGATGGAATAAAGCGGTACAGCTACGTCTTCAAGTCACGCGATGAGCTCATGTGGGCGACCGTCCTGGCCGAGCACAACTGGGGCTCTGGTTGCGCCGGCGGCGGCGGGCACGACCCGACGTGCTCAGTGTCGGTGACGGTGCATGCTCTCGTAGCGGCGGACGGCGGTGGCGAGATGCGTTGGACGGCGAGGGACGGGCGGAGCTTCAGCGACCGCGTCCTGTTTCTTGGGTCACCCACAAGCTTCGCCATGGACGATACGCCTATGGGCGTGGGCGGGTGCGCCTTCTTTTTCCATAGGGGTTGCTTGCTCAAATACAGCTTCATCGACGGCGTGGCGAGACTCATGGACTTTCTGAGTCCCAAATGGGGACGCGTCAAGGCGCATGTGTGGCTCCAGCCCTCTCCACCAGCCATTGGTTCAATGCGCCAAATCAGAAAAAGGGCCAAGGTCTCAACCAAGAGGAAAGCAAGAAAAAATAACAAGCAATTTAGTGGCGCCGCTTGAGAGCGCCACAAAAATTTGTAATCTACTATCTTTGTACCGAAATATTTGTAGTTGAAAAAACTAGTACAAGTTTTCCCAACTACAAGTACTTCGGTACAGATATTAGTTATTACTCGGAATGAGCTTTGAGGAAGACATATGAACTGTATTGTTAGCTTGAAAGCATGTATTCCTAAACTTGTGCAAGGACATTTTATATTTTGAACCAAAGATCTTAAACAACTATTCTTTGTGAAACAAACATTAAGCAACATTGTTGTCTACTCTACTATATTGCGTGCAATTTCTAATCTACTTCATTGTGTGCATCTGAAATTTGATTGAAGCGTGCTACGCGTAGGTTGGATCATGAGCCGTCGTACGATCCCTCTTCTATGTTTCTCCCAGTAGCAATAAGACCCTTGTTGCAATTGCAAATAGGACCCTTATTGCCGAGCATCTCAGGCCTACAGCCGTCATAGTCGCTATTGCAATAGGAGCCCTTTTGCATGTCGACTACTTTTAATACATGTTGAACAATTTTCGTATATAGATTGAACATTTTTAGATACATGTGAAACATTTTTTAGTACATGTTGGACAACTGTAAAATGCACATTGAACATCTTTTTAAAATACGGAGTGAACATTTCAACCATGCGTTGAACATTTTACAAAATTTCATGATTTTTTAATGTTCAAAAAAGGGTGTTAGAATATATTTTATTAATTTTACAAACATTGTTTTAATTGCACGATTTTTTTAAAATTTTATGAACACTTAAAATGACATAAACCATATTTTTACATATTTAAACTTTTTTATTTTTTATGACCATTTTTGAATGGTACAAACATTTAAATGAATTCCGTGAATATATATTTTTACATTTTCATGAATATTTTATAAAAGATCATGAACAAAATTTAAATTAATAAAATACTGCCTGCCACGGTGGGCCGACTGACACACTGCCTGCGCGACGCAACCGACTTCGTCCGCTTCCACGCCGTCTGCAGTCCCTGGCAACGACCCGCCGGATGTTTCTGCCGTGGCAGCTCGCGATGTGGACCGACCTCTTGTTGCACTTGCCACTCAACTTGGGATGCATCTCGCCGACTGCGAGCAACCTCCATGGCCGCGACAGCCTCGTCCTGCCGGACGTGTCATCTAGTACCAGCGACGAGACAAACTGGATTGTGAGAGAAGATGGCACGGCCGTCTGGGAGTTCACGGTGGATCCCCGGCCAACACTTACCGACCTTCTCACTGGAGCCATCACCGAGATGCCTCGATTTTCGGAGGATGACTATCAGATAACACGGCGGATGGAGAATTCTCGTGGCGTTGTGTACCGCGATGGCACCGTCTTCCTGTACAATTTTGACTCGGGCATCTTCAGGGCGGCCATCCTGCAACCCGGTGATGCCGCCTGGACTTTTGCAGAGAAGAATATGCCTTTGAATAGAAGCTGCCATGTGAGTGCTGCATATCACGATGGCAAGATCCTAGCCTGCGTGAGGGTGCACTTTTGGTTTATACTGACGCCGGACTTCGACGGCAAAGGTGTCGCCGCCGGCGGCCAGCTCGAAATGAGGTGGGACTTAAAGCACCGAGTAAATAGCTACGTCTTCGAGTCACGTGGTGAGCTAATTTGGGCGACCGTCCTCGACGACCAGGGCCGGGCTTCCGGTTGCACCGGGCACAGCCCGGCGAGCGGAGTATCGGTGACGGTGCATGCACTCGGAAGGGGCGTGGACGGCGGTGACAAGATGCGTTGGATGGTGAGGGACGGCCAGAGCTTGAGCGACCGCGTCCTGTTTCTTGGATCACCCACAAGCTTCACCATGGACGACACGCCTATGGGCGTGGGTGGGTGCGCCTTCGTTTTCTTGAGGGGCTGCTTGCTCAAATACAGCTTCATCGACGGCGAGGCTAAACTCATGGAGCTGAGTCCTAGATGGGGTTCTGTCAAGGCGCATGTGTGGCTCCAGCCCCCTCTACCAGACATTGCTCCAATGCACGAAATCATAAAAAGGGCCAAGGCTGCAACCAAGAGGAATGCCAGGAAAAATAATAAGCAATTTAGTGGCTCGAGGGCGCCACGAAAACTGTAGTTTAGTTACTATACTCGGATTCTCGGAATGAGTTTTGAGGAAGACATGTGAACTGTGGTGTTAGCTTGAAAGCATCTGTTTCCTAAAGTTACGCAAGGACATTTTTTAATTTTGAACCAACGATATTAAACATCGATTCTTTGTGAAACAAACGTTAAGCAACATTGTCGTTTAGTCTATTTTATTTATGGGTCTGTCTATGTCACATCTAGATGTGAGATATCTCACATCTAATAATATCACAGGTAAGTATGATGTCAGTGTCACCTCACTTAATCATTGTTTTTTGAACTTATTGTTTGTTTTATTTGTTTGATTACTTGTCAAAGCACAAAACAAACAAATCAGCTTGCCCGCACATCCATTGGGTGGGTTTGCTTATATGTCAACCCACTACTTTAGTTTTACGGACGCGACTCGCTGGCGTCCGGGCGCCCGTTCGCGAGCGCGGGCGCACTCCCGGAAAAGGAAGGAGCACCTGCAAGGACAACTGAAAAAGGAAGGGATCAAATCCGCGTCGCTCCCACGCCTGGGCCCTCCACTTGACCGCGTCGATCGCGCGCCTCTGTCCTCTCCCCGGCGCCCTCACGCGTTCCTGCCCCGCACTTTAGCCCAGCCCCCATCTAGTCCCCCGTCCCACGATCCTCTCACGCGATCCTCTCCTCTCTTTTCCTTGAAGAGCAAGCCCC
>CBMN010755776.1:62-11357 GCA_000582825.1 Hordeum pubiflorum
CGCAGTCTCAAGCCACGTCATTGTGTGGGGTAGTATTCTGGGTTGTGGATCGGTGAATGCTCGGATTGCAGGCTACAGTTAGCATCCTCCTCGTCGGGTCATAATCTCTTATTTTCTGTTTTTGACTATTTGTAGCTAGTTATCCCCTCCTTTCATCGATCCTACGCCGTGAAGATGGGCCATGCTTCCCTTACCCTCTTCCACCAAGACGATGTCCCATCACATAGGACCCGAAAGAACATCAGTCATGAGTTGATGGTGCGAACTTGAAGAGAAAGAACAAATCCAAAGTATATAATGAGACTTATATGCCTTAAGAAGTTTTGGGCTCATGCCACTCTTAAAGTTGGATGCTTCTTTTTTGAGTAGGAGAAATATTGAAAGTAAAACTATAAGAAGTTAAAAGGCAGAAAGAAAGAAGACTGGAATGTCTAGCTCAGGTATGAATGTCATACAAGTTATGAGATGAAGAAAAAGTTGGTCAAGTAATAGTAACTCTTGGGAATTATGATTAAATTGATGATCACAAATTCATCGACATTGTGGTTAAAAGTTTATCACAATAAAATCGACTAGATTGCATTTTGTTGCGAATCGATGCAAGAACTATTGTGGCATAATGATCAACAAATAATGAGGTCAAAATATGTGATGAAAGTTTGTCAAAGTTATGATACTTTTCATCTGCATATTATCTCTATATTTATTATCATAATTCATTCTAGAGTTTTTTACACTCTAGCCCATTGCATAATAGTTGCAAAGAGGTTGTTCATGAGAGAACAATAGTTGTTCGATGATATCAACAAGAATTCATACCACTATTGTAAATAGTATGTATGTTATGAATATTGATGTTAAAATTGTACATCCATAACACTGATGCTAAATGTTGTAAGAGTAAAAGAATACCACATATGTGTGGCACTGCATTTAGTCACATTGGAGATAATCGCATGGAGAAATTCCATAGTGATGGATTTTTAAGTCATCTAATTATGAATCATCTGACGTTCGCAATTTTGTCCAAATAGTGAAGTAAGCTAAAATACCGTTCATGGGCCATAAAGAGCGAGCAACCAAATAATTCAAAACATACATATTGATGTGTGTAGTCAAATAAGTGTTGTTGCAAGCAGTGGATTTATCTATCTTCAAATATGACTCAAATATATTTGAGACATAAATATGGATACTTTGAAATGTTGCAAAAGGTTTTCAAAATGAAGTAGACATTATTGTAACAAGAAAATTTATGTTTCCACAATTTTATAGCAGAATGGAGTATTTGAGTTGCAAGTTTAGCTAATGTGTGATGAACTATGAAAATAATTTATAGCTTGCACCACCCAGAACACTAGTAAGAGTAGAGTGTTTTGAGTAGATGTAATCAAGCTATGTATGACATGGTGAGATCAAAGATGACGTTAATCAATTTTCCAATATACTTTTAATGTGATGCTTTAGATACTATGGCTTTTTCACTCAAAAAGGAGCACCAACAAAACTGTTGAAATGACCAGATATGTCCAGTACTCCAAGTAAGTTGTGAGTAAAGTTATTAAAATGGTCAATTTGTTGATCATAGGACAACAATAAAAATGTCGTTAAGTATTGACGACATGTTTCTCACATACGGAGAAGCTGAAGAGATTGTGTAAGGGATTACATTAATACATGCTCGATGTAAGTAGTACATCGACAAAATCTTCATCGATGCTCCAAGAGATTTTCAATTTAAATTAAATGATTTATGGTGGCACAGTAAGTTGGAATTGGTCCAAGAGAGTTAATGTGGTGAATTCAATAACAAAACACTGAGTATATTGTCACTTTAGAAGTAACATGATAATGAATCAAAATTTCATTTATGAACTTGTTATGATTTCCAGGTGATTGTGCTAATGGAACAGTGTTCATAATAGTGTGGTTCCATAGCTAAAATCTAAGGAATCAAAGGTTCTGCCAGTGATTCAATATATACAAGGCCAGTTTCACAAAATTATGAATTGTTGTGAAATTATGGTAGATGCATTGAAATACAAATGATACACGGGGATATGAAGTTGTGAGATTCAATAAGTCTATACCACAAGCAAAACATGGACTCACACCGGATTGCCATTNNNGTGAAAGTAAAATGTGCTAACTAGATTATTGACTTTACTTCAAGTGGGAGACTGTTGGAAATATGCCATAGAGGCAATAATATTGTATTATTATATTTCCATATTTATAATTAAGAGTTTATATTCTATGATATAACGGCTATGATCCTAGAATGCGATTTAGTGGAAAACTCATATGCATGTTTGGAATGAGAAACTGTTAAATAAAGATTCCCAATCTTGCCTCTAAGACTGGCTCACGTGTTGTTGGTGATCATGTTTTCCGGATCTTAGGATATCGTTAAGCGGAATGATAGTCCTAAAACAACATTGAGAGTATGACGTTAGAAGAACGATCATATTAAATCGACCCAAAAACTTGTTTGTTATACTTTGAGATAATATCATAGGAAATCAATTGTTATAACATGGAGTGTTAACATGTGCTTTACATTCCTTTGACCATGAGAGTATCGTAGTCACTTATTAATGTACAACGAGCATTGGGCTTGCTCAAATGTCATCCGTAACTAGGTGATCATAATGACAACTTATAGGTTCATCGAAAAGTTTGACAAGNGACAAGATAGCTCGAGAGTGGGATTTGCTCCTTCGATGATGGAGAGATATTCTTAGGTCCCTATAGGTGTGACGGCATCAAGCATCGTTTGGCCAGACATAGGTGACTTAGTCACGAGGATGCTGGAACACGAAAACGAGAAAGAAGAACAAAACCTGTAACGAGGAGAACAGTATGGTGATCATGTGATGACTCAGGAGGATACCGATGCATCCCGGGTTTCGTAAAGTATTGTGAAGCAAAGGGAATATCACATGGTAACCAAAGGTTCACTCGAATATCATTTGTGTGCTCATAGGGATCGATATGGATCTCCACGGTTCCACTATCGGTCATTGAACGAAGGGGTTTTGTTCATGTGTATGAGTTACCGAACCTACAGAGTCACAAGCTTAAGGTAATCACGATCTTCTGAGTATAAGGACGGGAGCGATGAGAACATATTTGTGGAATTGTTTCATTAATATTCAAAATAGTTTCGAGAGGATCCGGAAACGTTTCGGGGTCACGGGAAGGGTTCCGGAGAGTATCGGGTAATACCGGGTATTACCGATAAATAATATATAGGTGGAAAATATTTCTAGGGATGTTAAACTATATATAAAATGGCCTAAAAGTATTTAGAACAATTTTATATTAAATTAAATATCAACAACCTAAAAAGGCCAAGTGGTGGAAGGCAACTTGGGCCACAAGGGCCCAAGTGGGAGGCCCCTCCCTTCCGTAAGGAAGGAGGCCAAATTGGGAAGGGGAGGAGTCCAACTCCTCCTCCCTTGGCCAGCCAAGGAGGGGGGACTTTCCCTCCTTGGGTGGTGCCCTCCCTCTCCCCTCCAACCGATATATACTTGAAGTATTGGCACCTATTGAACACACAAGTTTTGGAGCCTCCTCTAGTTTTTCTAGTTCTAGTTCTAATTTGTCCTAGTTGACTAATTAGAGTTAGGTCTAGTTCCTCTAATCCTCATAATTAGAATCCCAGTGTGGCTCTAATATCCTCCCTCTAATTCTCTGGCAATGATTTGCTCTGGACGGTGAAACGCTCCTAGATCGTGAAGACTGCACGCTTGCAACCAAGTAAAGAGGCCGTGCTTTCGGTCATCAGTTCGAGGGATCGTTCGTGGGCGTTTCGCGGGATCATTGATCTATGGTTTGAGGGACTCCAAGCTCGATCTACATTGTCACACTCTTATTCCGTTGGAACTTGATGATGGTAACGATCATGATCCCAACCGTTATTGCATCTTCAAAGTGTTCCTGGTTGTTCTTAGGCGATTTTTATTGTTTTCTACTACGTTTCCCAGCATTTTTATGACTCTTTTTTTACAAGAGAAAACCAGGTGGGAGAGCGATGGGTCGGGGAAGGCTTGACGAGCGAAATGGTAGGTTAGACGTAGGGCAAGGCAGGTCCGGTGGCAGGAAAATGAAGCTTGCTCTTTTTTGTAGTAGAGAAAAGATTGGACCGAAATAAGTCGACTTAGTCATAGGTCTTTTCTTCATATATTATACTTCTACTATAATTACCTGAGCCTTGCCCTTTGCTTGTTGATGGTTTTAACTTCGCTGCCTTGATCAACTCCGGTGAAATGTGATTGTGTGCATCTAAGAATGCAGAGGCCGATAGGATTAACCTTCTTTTCTCCAAGGAAAAAACCTTAAGATTGTTTGTAAGAGCCCTGCCATAGTAGCATGGGACTAGTGTGGATGTAGAGAAAAAAAATATGAGCGTGAAGCATTGAATAATACATTGGTGATCCCGAGTGCGAGCCCGCCTTAGATGCGAAAAATAATTTTTATTTGTAAAAAAGTCAAAAAAAATCTGATTTTGTAAATCAAATATGATCAAGTATCCTATAAAGATATTTGCCAAGGAATGACTTTTAAGATATTTTGAGTGGGAAAAACAAAACGAAACACTATTTTGTCGTCATAACTTTTTTTCCCTTCTGACATCAATACGAACCATTCCTTGCCCAAACATATTGTACACATATGCATATGTGGTTCAAAAAAGATTCATATTTTTATTTTTAATTGCTAAATTATTTGACGTGTATAGGGTGCGTTCACGCCCGAGAGCACCAAGTTCCCTTCCGTGGCACATCCTATTAAAGAAATAGGCAATAACCCCATGACTACGATTGATTTCATCTATTTTCATCTATTTTGGTAACCGAGGCATATGGCCTAGATTGAAAATCCATTGGCGTTTTGTTCGTTCTGACTCTTATGTTGACTTCTGGTGTTCCTCTACTTGCTACGCAGCTTCCTTCCATCGGTAAGAAATGGTGTTTCTACTCTATTCTTGTGTGTCCCTGATAGTGCAGCAACAGCCTGGGTCTGTCGTGTGGACGTAGAGAGGCAGCAGCCAGACACACAGTGGAACCAATTCTGAATTCTCGTGTGTACCTGTTAGCAGCAGCATGGGACTGTTGTCTGGACGAAGGGGCAGCAGCCAGACAGATACTAGAACAAGTCTGGCCAGCCAACTGGGCTTCAAATAAATCTGGCCGGCCACCAAGTTAAACAACTTGAGGAAGCTGTCGACAGAGTTTAATACGACCTAGTGGGCAACTCTTTGGTTTAATTAACTCAACCAATCCAGTTCGTAGACCAGAAATCCTTCTTTACACGACCCTACCCTCCCGCCTCCTTCCCCCTCGCCGCCGCCTGAGACCTCCGGCGAAGCCCGCGTGGTCATCAAGGACAGTGGTGGCGAGGATCTGGCTGCTCCCGGTCGGAGGGCTCTTGACGCCGAGGCGGCCTCGGATGGCGCGGCGGCGCTGTCTTTTGCAGTAAGCGGCGTCGCAGGTGGTGTTCCTCCGTTTCCTTGGCCGCGAGGGCGGCGAGGGACGGCAGGAGTTGTCGCCGGTTGCAGAGGGCGTTGCGCCCTCCTCGCTTGCAGCCGGATCTGAAGGCGACATCCCTCCCTCACGCTTCACTTTGTCCCGCCGGATCTGGTCGCCGGTGGCCTCTGGTCGCCGGATCCGTTGTTGGGCTGCCTGGAGCCGCGGACCGAATCGGGAGAAATCCTTTGCTGGTTTCTCTAGCCACGGCAGCGGCGACACCGGCCGGTGCCGTTCCCCTCCTAGGAGGCGTCATCGAGGTTCGTGCCCTCTCCCTCCCGCTCCTTCCCCGGGAGAAATCCCTTGTCATGTTGAGACTGGACGGCAACGGCGCATCGTGCGTCCTCTCCTTCTTGAAGGTGCCGGCTTGGGCAAGGTGGGGAAGTGCAGGAGTGCTGAGCGGTGGTGGTTGGGTTGGTTGCGTCACCAGCGAGGGATTTAGAGCATGGTTCTTTGTCTTTGAATTAGTGCATGTCCGCAATCCTTTTGATTTGTTCGTTGCCCGATCTGTGCTTGCTTGCTCGCGACTTTGCCTTGGGCAGGGAGGGGATAGGGATCCTCGCTATTGTCGACAGCAACAAGATGCGGTTGCAGGGACACGGAGCTGATTCCTGCAGGCTGTTCTGATTCCAGTTATGGATGCTCCATTGTCTGGCTGTTTGTTTGTTCAGAGACATATCCCTTGTGCAGTTTTTCCTTTTCGTGCTTGCTTCAATGAGTCGCAGCATGGGCTTTCCTCTGGTATCCTTCATGCACCGGCATGTCGAGCTGAGTATCTCCCTTGGTGCCCGGAACCATGTCCATTCCTTGCTCTAGGGGGAGCAATTCCATCTTCCGGCGGTTCGGCGCCTTTCGAGCCAAGGCGAGGGGTCCCCACCGGATTTGGAGAGGAGCGGCATGCTTACGATGTTCACCTTCCAGGGTAGATGAGGGCTCGGTTCATGGACGTTGGGCATTGGCTCCGTTCGAAGTTCCTATATGTTTGGTCTACTGGATCAAGTTTACTCGAAGGACTCCGTCGACTACAAGTTAGTGCTTATTCTGATTACTTCTTTCGGGTGTGTAGTCTTTGGTGCTTGTAAGCTGCCCCAGCATCACCTTGTATCTGCTGCTTGTTTTTTCTTTTATGTTCCCAGTTGGTTGTAATGGTGGCCTTGTGTAATCCCTGGTCGGTTGATGGCTTTGTTAATTCAAAGTCGGGCTCTTCTTGAGCCTTCGTTCTAAAAAAAATCACATGTTCTCTGCAAAAACATGTGCAGGTGTATACGTACCACTCCTTTAGTGCCTACGCGCCCTTGATCGATACAACTTCACGAAACAGGCACGCCCCGCTCCATGGATAAAACACAGATGAAAACACGACCGAACGATGCAAGTTACTCAGCACACCTTCTTACAGAACAGATCTTGGGATAATTGAATCTACACGCACACGATTACATTGACGAAACATACCACGTGTCGGCCTTAATAGAACAACACGACACAACTTAGGATAACTAAGCTTCACGATAACGCGCTCTAG
Organism: Hordeum pubiflorum; assembly: GCA_000582825.1. Lineage (NCBI taxonomy): Eukaryota > Viridiplantae > Streptophyta > Magnoliopsida > Poales > Poaceae > Hordeum > Hordeum pubiflorum. The sequence continues at coordinate 7,119 of CBMN010755776.1, forward strand.
AGGGTCAATAGCGATAAGCATCACTGTCGTCAAGTCCGAGGCGGACAAGAGTTTTCCACGCGGAAGTGTGACATGGAAAGCAGAACCACAATGATATCATCAAGAAGAGAGTGGCACCCGCGAGGCGACGCGAAAGCGCGGAGCTTTCGCTCGACAATTCACCGCAAGGCACCTAGGACAACCATGATGTGCCACCACAAGGCACCTAGGATATCTCGACGTGCATAAGACCTCCAGATCTAGATTCGGGCGTCGCGACTGTGAGCAACAGAGAACGATATTGAGCCATCCGCCACTACATCCCTCGCCGCCCACACGGCCAAGAGAGATAGTTACCTCCGCCGCTATGATTCCTTGTCGAAGATCCAACCATGTGGACCACCACCTAGGGTGGCCGCTTCGGCATCCAAGACTCGAGGCCCTGGAAACGGTCCACATCCCCGCACACCAAGCATGATAGGAAGAACAAATGGCATCTCCTTGCAATCCTAGCCCGACATCAGCCACCATGTCGTCGCCCACGCCTCCAACGTAGGAAGCGTCCATGCATGCATCCTGTCTCAATTTTGTGGACCACGGGCGGGCACTCCTAAATGACTGCCGCCGAGCAAGCCCTGGCCTTACTCTACTGGCTTGGCCCAGACGAGCTCGTACGATGCCCGTGGGAATCGGTGTTGATCTCAAAGACGACACATTAGTGCCAAGATGCCTCGCATCACTCGAGGGAGAGCCCATACATCGCAACACCGGAACCTCTCGCATGAGCACGTCGGGGAGTGACATCATGCCACCCCCACAATCTCCACACGGAGCCTAACATCGCCCGCCATGCCCAGTCCCACAGACCCACCCACATGCACACCGAGACGTTGTCGTCCACCTCCGAGCATCCGACCAGATCTTGGTCCAATCCCGGCCACCACCATGCTACCCTGCGGCACTACCGCCCAGTTTTGCACCGGTGCGAGGCGCACCACAGCGCAACCCAAAGCAATTCCCGAGCTAGGCTAATGCCATCACCAACCAACCCGAGCGAGGCCGCGGTGCTAGATCTGGCTCAACTTTGCCGCCCCGATCAACCTACTTGAATAATCACCTCGTCCTTGACGAGAGTAACTCCCCTGACACCATCCCTAGCAGAGTCACTGTCATACCCACCATAGTGTAGCGCCCCTGTTGGCTGGTAGAGACCCGCGGCACCACCACCGCTCAGAGGGGGAGCCCCATCGCGGGCGACGTAGGTCGGGCTTCACCTAATGGCGCCTCTGGGTGATGACAAGGAGGGAATATGGCATGCGAGGTTGGTTGGGGCTGGAGGTTTGCCAGTAGCCACTCGCGAGAGTGACGTGGGTGAGAGGAGCGGAAAGCGAAGGTCATTATTGATCTGCCACTAGGGTCAATGTAACACCTTAAAAATCAGACCATTTTGAGTTTTGTGTTGTTAATGACTTTGGACTCTCTTCGGAAAAAAATCTTATGAACTTTGTAATTAAAAGTTCACCTCACCCTAGTTATGCCTGGATCACAACACCGCCAAGACCAAACCAACTCAAATCCCAGCCAACTGGAATTTTAAACCCTAGCTCTGACTGTCACAAAGGAACTTCACTTTCTTTGTTGAGCTAGATCACCCCCAGTATTTTAATAGGCTCTCCACTCCATCTGGATCAAAGGAGTGACACAATATTGTAAAGTACAATGCAATATTTCTGTTCGAGAAACAATTCCAATTTCTGCCACTTCGGGGAAATGAATCCAAAGTCTACTTAGACACATCAACAATTGATGAAATTAGTTGGAGATGATCAGTAGGCCTATAGTAAGCTCTAGTAAAAATAGTGTACCAATTCGGACAAGGAAAAGTCTTGAATTAATTGAGAAAGCCAATATGACCTAGGTCACCGTTGTGAAAGAACTACTATTTGGTTGTTCTGAAAATTCTCAATTAATTTGAGCAGTACATAGTAGTCACTTGTGCCAAATGTGTCACAAATTTGGTTATTCACACCCACAAAAAATCACAGGGCCAAATCTAAGTTTCTGCCATAGTTTTCAAGTTGTGAAGGAAGTGCAAGCTAGAAGGCTCATATTGGGCTGAAATTTGGTGGAGATGATGACCATATGATGAGAAATATTCCAGACATGTCTCATACACTACTGTAGGAATGCCAAGCAATGGCGGGGGCAAAAGGGACAGAAGTGGTGAGCCAGGCTCCTAGAGCCGCTCGCCACTGACCTTCCACCACTGCTATAATCGCATCGGTGGTGGGCGCCCGCCCGCCACTGGTAGGGAGCCTGTAGTGGCGGACTCCTTCGGGAGCCCACCACTGGTTGATTTAGTATCTGTGGCGAGCTTTCGTTGCGCCCGCCACTGAGTCCCGATCACACAAATTAATTTTTTCACAATGATGACAACATTTATGTTGCCATGGTTGCGTTTTTGATACAACACATATCAGAATACATTGATAAGAATATGAGAGGATGAAACATTATTGTTCCATACATTAACCACTAGCTCTAATTGTTGTCAATCATGACTACAAATGCTCCAACCAAATATTCGTAGGTAGGTAGCAACCAACACATAGTACGCAAAACACGACCGTCGATATAAACATCCAGCAGTTAATTAGTCCTGGTAACAACAAAGGACTAGGACCTACTCCTCTTTTTAGGATAAATTTCAAAGAATAAAGAATGCGCCTGCATCTCCATGCTGGAGCATAGAGATCCATTGATCTCCAATTACTGGTTTGCACTCATTCAATATTTGCCGCCATTCATCAATTTTGAGGCTTCCATCTCGTGGGTTTGCAGTCTTGTAGGTGCCTTTGAAATTGGTCTTCTTATGGCAAATAATTGTCATCTCACCTTTCGTATCCATCGCTATAGACACAACAACTCTTGGGAGCTTCTGTTGAACAACATAGTAACATAGTAAACGGTGTAGTTTTTTAAAATAGACAAGTGGCACAATAATAGTATGAAATCATACCATGCATTTTTTATAAATGTTGGTATTGGTCAACTTGTGGACTAGAGACACATACGATGTAGTATTTGGACCAGCTTCGTAAGTGCCCTTAAACGACTCAACATCATTAACAAAGGAGATAAGATAATCCTTCTCCATCAAAGTAAGCTCAGAGCCAGCAGTGTAATAGGTTTATTTCCACCCAAATGTCTTGATCAAAAGGAGATGTGTCGCCGCAAAATATACCGATATCAAAGGTTATACTCATACCCTCCTCAAATCCGTAAGCCTTGCATAATCATTTCCAATTTTTGCAACCAAAATATGTCTGATCTACTTTATTGTAGATCGTAGCTTCGAAAACGAAACCATGTTTTGTCTTCAGATAAACAGTCATTTCAATAATGTCATATGTGTCTTCAACATGGATCTTCTCTAGGACAAAACACCTTGCAACGCAGGGACACACTAGTCGGATTGAGAGAAAAATTGAAATTACACGTTACAACAAAAATGTTGAGACATGTGAAGTTCAGAAGGAAATATGTGCAAAAATTACCGTATAATTTTTGTAGTCCTCTTTAAGCGTTAGCGAGAAGTACCAATCATCCTCCAGATGAGGATTATCGCACATACCCCTGTAGTCGGAACAGTAGTCACACTCGGGGATCCCAGCGAGCTCATGCTCCTCATTCATTTGTTGTATTCATAGATGGAAGATTAAAAATAAACACACATAAATATTCGTGTGATCACACATTACTAACAATGCAATCTCACATTACCATCACTGCTTGTGCCGCCTCGACGAGGTCTGGCCATTTTATTTTGACCAAGTTGGGTATTTGAATCACTTTCTAGAAATTGAAGATAATATGAATCACAAACTAATGGAGTCGGCTCATATGTAAGCAAATTATGCATGCTTATTGATCACATAAAGGCATATGAAACTAAGTTCACATAGATCATATACATAATATAAAGTCAATGCACCACTAGTTCACAATATGAAATTAAGTTCAGCTCCATCATAACAACATGAAATTATGTGATCATATAGATCGCATAGAGGGAGTGCAGCACTAGTTCACAAGAAAATGCTCATCTTTGTCGAGAGCTATCCTCGTCCCCATCATCGTCTCCAATCATCTTCTTGGTCTCGGCTAGGGCGGTCTTCGTAGCTTTCTAGGCTGTATGCGCCACCACGACAGCTCCATGCACCCTTCCGTGGGTGCAGGTACCTGATACGTCTCCAACGT
>CBMN010755777.1:0-10253 GCA_000582825.1 Hordeum pubiflorum
CCCAGTCGCGCCCCCAGGAGCCCAAATTTCGTCGGTTTGGGCCGAAATTGGCGCCGGCTGACCCAGGTCGAACCCAGCGCGCTGGGGGGAGACCGGGGGTGCCGGGGGAAAGAAAAATGGCACCAAAACTTCCCGCGCCAGATTCCCACCCTGTGGGCCCGCCGAGTCAGTGACTAGGCTTCGTCGTCCTCATCGCCTCGCCCCGGCTCCCGCGCGATTCAATGCTAAGGCTACCGCCAGTCAGCCTTCCATTGATGACGGGCGGCGTAGTGATGGCGAGCCGCGGCGCGTCCCATCCTTTCCTGCCACGCGTCCACACCGCTCCCGCCCTCTCGTCATTATAAAAGCCGACCTCGCCACCGCTCGCCGCACACTTGCCATCTCTCTTGCTATAAAAGCCGAAGAAGGAGCAGGCAGCGACCGTCGTGGTGAAGCAGGAGCACGAGGCCATGGCCGCCGACCTCGAGAGCAGGCTCCTCTGGTCGCGGCAGGATTACGTGGCGCGGGAGATGGAGCGCCAGTGCCGCGCCCTGCAAGAAATCGCCGCGGGGCGCCGCGGCCGCGAGGAGGACGGCGTCATCGTGCTCTCCGGCAGCGACGACGACGTCACTACGCCGAGCCAGGCGGTCCGCAGCGGCGATCCAGGGTAGGGCTGCAGTCAGGACGCCCGGAGGACGGAGCGCCGAGCAACGGCGGCGGCGGCGGCGACGACGACTACACCGCCTTCTACAAACTCCTCGGCATGGAATAGGCGTAGTTTTATTTTTTTTATCTATGTTTTTTTAGTCACCAAAATATGAATGTAAATCGCCCAAATTTCATCCAAAATGATTGAATTTCGCCGAGTTTGGGCGTTTCAAATTGGTTTTGACCTTCTGCCGTACGTTCGCGGCTGGGAATCGCATGCCCCCCACGTTGAAAATTTCGTCGGCGGTACCCAAGAGGCGCTATTTTCGCCCGAAAAATGCCCTTGGGGGGCCAAACTACTGGAGATGCTCTAAGTCCATGCCAAAAAAATACTTCCGTTTCAGTACTTTCTAAAGAATAAAACGTTCCGGCATGTAATAGACTATAATAGCTTTTTTTGCGGAGTAAAGTATAATACCTATCTTTGTTGGGGTATGAAGTATAATACCTTTTTATGAAAGAGGTAAGTTTAATCCCTCAAAAAATGAGCTTAATCACCACCCTTAATTTATCTAAGGGGGTGTACTAAAACAAGGCACATACTACAAATAATATATATGAGATATACTGATATCAAGTATAAAAAAAAATCTATGAATGAACGGAGACCTCCTGAACCATTATGATATATATGAGATATCCTGATATCAAGTACACGACGATAGTAGCCGTGTACACTCTGTAAAAAGGCATTACATGTGGTGGAAGAAAGAAAAACGGAGAAAAAAGAACCGTCATCACAGGTATATATTTTCTAGAATACGCACTGGAGTGCGCATCATGCATTAAAGAAGGCATCACAGGTATATATAGTATGCATTGTTGTACCCGCGGCCGCAATTTATGAGAATGTTTTTTAGCTAGCAATTTTATTTCCATTTTGTTTTCTGACTGCCCTAGGGAAACCAATGTGGCGACAAATTTGTTGGCTAGGAACTCGGAGACCTCCTGAACCATTGTAATGGAAATCGAGTCTTCTGGTTTTCTAGTGGATGTGTTAACAAACGGTGTATCAATTTTTATGCATGAAGCATAAATCTCCATGATGGGTTTCCTCAACCAAAAAAACAGTATGCATTGTTGTACGAATGACCATCGTTATGGACATCCTTATGCACTGGAGAGAGATAATTACACCTACTTCAAAAATTTCTCTTTCCCCTCAAAATAAATAAAAAGATTTCTCTTTCCCCTCAAAATAAATAAAAAGATTTCTCTTTTGGAACGGCTATTAGCTTGCTATACGACTAAATTGCCTAAATGGCTAAATTGTCCATGATCAATTGACGTCTAACACGTCATCTTGCGCCCTACAAATAGGAGGATTTGCTATCGCAGGATGAAAGCAGGTGGTAGATCCAGCCATCGTTGCATATCATCGGCTTATTACCCTTGGTTGAGCAGGAGGCGATGTCGATCGGCAACGGCAACCTCCGTGTCCTTGTGGTCTTCCTCTTCGTGCAGGTGTGCCTCTTGGCGATGGCGGCGTCGCCGTGGACGGTGCAGAGCAGGCAGGTGAGCGTGCAGAACTGTCCGTGCCCTCGGATCGCCGAATGCTGCTATGCCACCGGCTCCACGGCAGCCAAGCCCTAGCCCTCCTCGGATCGCCGCCTGCGCTTCCGTCGATCTCCTGCCGGTAATCCAGCATCCACGGTGTGCAGAGCTAGCCTCTGTTGCTATCAAGTCTGGCTTGCATAGTACATGATTGAAATGGTTATGTTCATGGTATTTTGCCCTATATATACATTGTCTAGTAATCAAATAAAAGGGCTGGAGGTCGATTCCAGATGTACCACCACAGAACTTCGTTTCATATACCCTTATGTGCTGAATTCCTGTTCTTTTTAGCCAAATATGCATTGAATTCGCAAGGAGGTTCTTGTGAATTTAACGCTACTAGGAGATTTTTTTTTTTTAGAAAAGAAAAACTCAACCAGGATAACAACACCAAGGGTATGTAAAGACAGCGTATTAGACAAGTTGGATGAAACTAAAGAAGCAACTATATGTGTACTATGTATAAAGTTTACATGGCAATTCCTTATTTCAGTATTGACGTAGTTCAACTTACAGTATTGACGCAAATACATAACCACAGCAAACCAGGGGGGGACAAGGGAAAACTCCAACCTCTCGTGCACAGCTCATCACAGAAAGAAAACAAAGCATAACATCAATCCATGTTTCAGCAGATGAAAGCCACATGAACATGCTCATCACTGCAGTAGAGCCCAGGCTGCTGAGTGTATCCTTGCTTGGACAGCGCCGCGCGTGCTTTCATAACGAGATCCTTGTTTGTTATCTTTCCATCATCGCTCGCGAGAATGGCCTGGATGGCATTGCTCATCGCACCGAAGGACGTACCGCCCGGTATGGTTGCATCTGCTGATGTTTGGCTGGTTTGGCACCCACTGATGAGGATGCCGTTGTTAGGCGCCCATGACTTAGTCCCGGCATATGCCTCTTCCTTACTGCCCATATCTTGTTCTATTGCTGGCTTGAAAGTCTCTTCCTCGTTGCCATCAAGCTTTGCCTTCAGGAACTCGTGAGCTAGGGCACCAACCATGCCCATGACACCGCCTTGCTCACCTGATCCACCTTCATGGAATTTATTAAGCATGACTTTCATGAACTTCTTGATCTTTGGGCTGGCATCCTCCCCGAAGACGTTAAACAGAGTCAGCCGGATTGAGCCCTCCTCAATGTCATCCTTCCCAGTTTGCTCCTTGAGCATCTCAATAAGTGTTGAGAGTGGCAGCGAGCGATTTTTAGTGAGGCCATCCCCGGCTGGTTGCTCATCCTGGTCCTCGCCTCCGTGGCGACTATGAGACTCAAATACGTCACGAACAGTCTCTTTGAGGAAGGACCGGAAGCCGGTGCCCGAACTAGATCGCTCTTCGGGTTCACGAGACTGGGTCTGATTCTGTCTGGTGCTGTTGCCTATCTGTTCCTTTGCCTTGTCCAGTAGACCACCACTATGGCATGAGTCGGAGACGATGGTAAATATGCAACCATCCGGGACCTTCTGAACCAGATCTCTGAAATCTTGATCTGCAGATCATAACAAGTTAGGGGCTTCGACAGCTGAAAATCATTCACTCGACACGGAATGGTTCAGAAATGTACTTAAAATTAGAGTGCAAGGGGGTAAAATGCTTGCTCTAGCAAATTTGCAGAAAATGAACATCAGTTACATGGAAAATAACAGCCAATTAGCTAGAAAATATAGTGAATAAACATGCAGAAACAACAGACTGACATATGGCCTAAGCACTTCTCATCTTTCTATTAAGACAGTTGCTAAGAAACTTCCGCTCCCCAGGAGCCTACATTCCTTTCCTCAAATGGCCAAGCATTGGTCAAATAAGATCCTGCTAGTGCTAACTATCATTTTTGCCAACAACGAAACAAATCTGAAACAAGACCGGCCACTAAGGTGCAAGATCTTGGGAATTACTGCAACCAGAATTTTGTGCAAAACATGTACTGTACACAGTACTGTCACTACGCGAATGGTAAGCACATATATGCATCTTTACATCCAATTGTTATCCCCTTTCCTATCCGCAATAGTTTCGGCAGTTGAACTGCAGCTCCAAGTTATCCTAGTCCAACCATTTACGCCATATATTAAGTTCAAACTTTACCAGAATCATCTTAAACTTACTGCAAACAAAACAAATGAATAAATGAGCCAAAAAAAGCCCATTGAATTCATCTCGTATTTGGATAGGGCTTAGTCCTGGATCAGATCCACATCACATCGGCGTTCACCTGTCTCCTCCAAACTCGGTGTCAGATCTGAAGGCTGTACTGGTTAACTAATCCAACCGTTTCTCGATTACTTCAGTAGAAAGGAGGGAAGTACACAAGGGGAGCGGATGCTGATCTTATCCCCGATCGCACCTGTGATGAGATTCATGTCGCTGGGCACGATGCACTCGTCGTACCCGGTGTCGTCGTCCTGCCCGGTCTCGGCCGGCAGCCGCGTGCCGTGGCCGCTGTAGTGGAAGAAGAGGAAGTCCCCGGGGCGCGCGTCCCCGACGAGCTTGGCCAGCGCGTGGCGGATGTTGGCGCCGGTGGGCTGCGGGCCGGAGGAGCCCCGGTCGAGGAGGACGGTGATGTCCTCCTCGTCGAAGCCGAACCGGTCGACGAGGCAGCGGTGCATGCGGTCAACGTCGTTGTGGCAGCCCTTGAGCTCGGCCTTGGTGCCGGGGTAGTTGATGCCCACCAGGAGCGCGAGCTTGCGGCCCATCGCGGCGATGCGCCGGCTGCGGCGTCGGTCGGGCTGCCGGAGCGGAGGAGGATGGGGTGGAGTGGGTGGGTGCAGTTTTCGTCGGTTGCCGGTGGTGGTGGGGGAGAGGTGCGCTGCGCGTATTGGCGTTTCCGATCTGACGGGTGGGGACTCGAGGTACGGGATTGGAGCAGCTGTGCGAGCCTGGAAGGCGAAGGTGGTGACGAAAACGATTGGACGGCGTCGGTCCACTCGGGCGGTCGGCTCGGCTCGGCACGTCGGCATAAATTTTGCTTGGATGACTCATGGCTCCGAGAGTTCTTTTTTCGGGTTTGCTAAGATGTGACTTAGGTATTGCACATTTATGTCATATACCATTGATTTTACGTGAAGATTTATGCGGGCATTTTTTTTTTCTTTTCCATTTTCCTTTTTCAGTTTTGCTAAAACACATCTAGATGTGAGATAAGTATTGCACATCTAAATCCTATATCATTGATCTTACGTGGAGATTCGTGTGGGCATTTTCTTTTCTTTTTTTCTTTTCCTTTTTATGCTTGATTTAGTCATTTAGATGTGCAATACTTATCTCACATCTAGATGTATCTTTTTTTAACAAACTATACACACAGACGTTTATACATATCCATCTATACCCATCTATATGAATTCGTATGCATACACAATTGTTCTACGGTATTTTTTTTATTAATCAAAAAGAATATGTTACAAAGAAAAAAAGAAAAAAAGAATAGCTAAAAAAACAGAGCTATCCAATTCCAACTTTTGGGAAAAGGGACATTATATCAAAATTTATTCTCTATCCACTAATCAAAAGCTTGAGCGTGCTTCTCTTTTATTTTGAATCTCAACAAGTTAAGGTCCTTCTTAAGGTAGAATCTCCAGGATTGAATTGATTGTTGTTGCGCTCTGAAAACTTTTCCATTCCGTTGGATCCAAATATTCCAGCAAGCCAGTATAACAATTTCTGCACCAAATGCTTTGGGCAGCATGTCCATAGCCAACATGGTTTCCTCATAGACGGATGTACCTTTGTTCTTTCCTGGTAGTAAATAATTCCAACATTCTCTTGCAAAGTTGCAGTCAAAGAGTAGGTGTAATAGTGTTTCTTCAGCTTGCTGATTACAGTTAGGGCAATGGGAATCATCTAGTTGCATCCCTTTCCTTGCCAGTAGTGCTCTTGTGTTAATTCTGCAGTGGGCCACTAGCCAGTAGAAATTTTTGTGCTTTAATCTGCTAGAGTTGGTCCAAATGAGTTTAAAAATTGGATGTCCTTCCTTTTCTCCCATCAACTGTTTGTGCATTTGCATAGGTGAGTAGATTCTTCTAGATCCCTTAGAAGACCAAAGATCATTTTCATTTGGTACGAGTTGAGGCATGTTGTCTCTTAGAATGTTGAGCTGTTGGAAAGCTTCCACTGACAGGGGCAAATGAAAATGTTCTGTTACATCTTGAGTATCAAAGTACTCATGAACTGAAATATTGTCATTGATAGCATAAGAGTGCAATTCTGGATATTTGTGTTGCAGTGGTTGTTCTTCCCAAGTATCTTTCCAAAGAAGTATTGTTTTTCCAGAATTTACTTTGCAGGTAGAGTTCTCTTTAAATTCATTCCACAAGGATAGATGTGTTTTCCACCAAAATTATCCTTCTAACTGACCAGTGGGAATATTGTTCTGATAGTATTTTTCCCAAACCAACTTTATCCATGGAAGTTCTTTTTGATTGAGGAATTTTGAGATGTTTTTCGTGAGCAAAGCTTTATTATGAATTGCAATGACAAGAATACCCGGTCCTCCTTGCTCTTTTGGTTTGCAAACCTTAGACCAGGCTATCAAGGCAGTTCCTCTGTCCTCCATTTCAAATTTTCTCCATAGGAAATCATGTAGGTATTTGTTGAGCTGTTCAATTACTCCAACTGGCAATTCCAAAGTGCACATGGAGAAAATCGGTAGGGCGGAAAAAACTAATTTAATGAGCAAAATGCTTCCATCATATGAGAGTAGGGTGGAGCAACTAGTTAGTCTTCTTTCAACTCTTTGCATGATGGGATTGAAGTCCTCGATTTTCAGTCTGCTTGTGCTCATTGGCAGCCCCAAGTAAGTGAAAGGAAAAGAGCCTTGTTTGCACCCAAATGTGGTAAGCAAATGTTGGACATGATCTTCTTGCACATTAATTGGCACCATCATAGACTTTTCATAGTTAACCTTGAGTCCAGTAAAAGCAGTATAATGTTGGAGTAAGTTTTTGACTTGTGCTAGTTGAATTGGGCATGCAGGTAGCACCAAAATTGTATCATCTGCATACTGAACAACAGGGAATTGGGGGCATGCTTGACTATGTACTGGCACTTTGATGATGTTGTTTAGCATTGCTTCATTTAATATTGATTGAAGGAGGTCTGTTACCATCACAAAATGTAATGGGGAGAGGGGATCTCCTTGTCTAACCCCTCTCTTACAGTAGAAGATTTTCCCAGGTACTCCATTTAGCACGACTGATGAGGTGTTAGATGAGAAAATCATATCCATCCAATGTATCCAGTTTTTTCTAAATCCTCTAGCTTCCATGATAGCAATCATGGCTTTATGCTCAATTGTATCAAATGCCTTTTCAAAATCCAGTTTAAGCACTACTGTTGGATTTTTTTTGATTGATGGCATGAATGTAAGTATTCAAATGCGTCCTGAATTGTTCTTGATTTCATGAAACCATACTGGTTGCCATGGACCATTTTGAGCACAATGTCCTGGAGCCTATTTGCCAGAAGTTTGGTGATAATTTTGATGGTGCAGTTGAGCAGGGAAATAGGTCTGAAGTCATTTGTTCCAGTAGGGTTATCCTTCTTGGGAATGAGGGTGATATAGGAAGAATTGATGCTTTGGAGGGAAAGATTTCCCTCATGGAAATCTGCAATTAACTTATAGAAATCCTCTGCAATTATGTCCCAACAAGTTTTAATAAAGTCCCCATTAAATCCATCAGGCCCTGGTGCTTTGTCACTGGGTGGTTGCTTGATAACCTCATCAATTTCTTTCTTTGCGAATGGCCTTTCAAGTTCCTCTAATCCATCTACTCGTTGTATTAAGGATAGGAGATTTAATGGGTCTGAGGTTGGTGTTGTTTGCCCAAGTCTTTCTTTGAAAGAATTCCATAATAGGGCAACTGTTGGACAATGTTCAGAATACTCATGCCCTTGATCATCTTTTAGAGAATGAATGAAGTTGCGTCTGAACTTAATGGATGCCTTAGCCTGGAAAAATTTGGAATTTTCATCCCCAAATTTTACCCATCTAATAGTTGCCCTTTGTCTCTAATAAATTCTCTGATAGGATAAAAATTTGAGCAGATGATCTTTAAGCATATTTCTGGCATTACATTCCATTGAAGTGAGTTCTCTGTATTCTTCAAAAAAAATCCCACATAATGATCACTGCATTTTTTTCTTGAATAATTCCTGCCTGGTTTGAGATACTTTTGCTCTAAATTTTCAATCATTTTCTTAATCTTTTGAACTTTGCAGTAATTAGCTTTGCACTATGTGTTTCTTCCAATGGCTGACTCCAGGTATTGGACACTGTCTGTTTGAAATTACTGTGCTTTAACCAGAATTTTTCAAATCTGAACAAAGGAGATCTTGGAATGTGTATGCCAATAGCAATGACACAGGGAACATGATCTGACACAGGCTTGGATAAGAGAGTGACTAGAGTGTTTGGGTAGGTAATGGACCAATTTTCTGAGGTGAAAACCCAATCGATCTTTTCTAGTAGTGGAGCTTGCTGCATATTACTCTAGGTGAAGCTTCTCCCTTTCAGAGGGATTTCAACTAAAGCCAGGGAGCTGATTGCTTCATTGAATTGCATCGTTTGATTGATGTCCCCAGAGCCTGTATTTCTGTTTGAGGGATATCTGATGTAATTGAAGTCCCCTGCAATTAGCCAATTGTTTTCTACTGGCATTTGAATGTTTTTGAACCAATTGAGGATTTCTGTCTTACTGGCAACATCACAGGGCCCATATATGTTTGTTAAGATCCATGTCTCATTAGTGTGTACTGATGTGAACCCGATAGAAATAGAAAAATCATTTTTAAAGAGACATTCTCCCTGAAAAAGATTATCATTCTAGGCTACAAGTAGTCCACCAGATGCCCCAACAGAGGGAGAGTAGTCAAATTTATTAATTCGTCTGGGGCAGAAATTTTTGATATAAGCACTATCAAAATGTTCTCTTTTTGTTTCCTGCAGATAGATGATTGCACAGCCAGATTCTTCTATTTGTTTGGAAAGGGCTAACCACTTATTGCTTGAATTAATACCTCTTACGTTCCAGTTAAGAATTTTCCAAGATCTATTCATTCAGAGCAAAGTTGTAAGCATTCCACTTGATGTCAAACAACCAGATGAGCCATATGTTCCAAATGCATAGCAAGGTTACATAGTCCATAGTCCTTTTAATACCATTACAAAAGTGATAAAAGTTCTTTGGTGCACTGCTACTTTTTTGTCCAAAATACTTCTTTACAGGAAGCATATCTTCTTTCAGTCCTTCCATGCTGGTTGTTTCCCTCCTTTCTTGACATTTTTCTTGAGGAGAAGCTCTTCAGTGCATGCCTTGGGGTCCACCTTGCAATAAGAAGTATTTAAATTCTTAATCACTTTACTGTTGCAGACAAGGGGTTTGGCAGTACAAGCCATGCAGTTATTGTCTTGACAGGTCCTTTTCTTAAAACCTTTATTTAGGTGTAACAACCTTTCACTTCTTCTTACCTCAGATTCTACCACTGGAGCTTTCTTTCCTTTTGCCCTTGTGCAGTGTGGATCCAGAGAAGTCCACAACCCTCTCTGCCGCATCTTCTTTGCTAGGAGTGGAGAAGGTGCTCCTAACTTCTTCAGGGGCAACCTGAGAGCAACATGGTGCTAAATTAACAGGGCATGAGGCAGGGATATAGAAATCCAAATATTCATTACATGCAGATCCCTCAAGAATTATACTCCACATAGGGGAGGCAAGAAACATCTTGGTCCATTCAAATTTGTCTAGTGTTAATAATGTGTAGCAGATGAAGTTTACCCAATCAATTGGTACATGTACAACAGATTGTCCCTCTGTAACTTGAGCAAAATGCTACTTCCAGGTAGCCATAGTTTCATTTGCCAAGTGGTGTTCAGTGGCTGATGTGACAGTCTTGGTGGGAGGAAAAAAATTCAATTGTCAGGAAAGCCTGGTGTGTTGGGAAACGTTGCATGTGAAACAAAAAATTTCCTATGCACACGCAAGATCTACCCATGGTGATGAGCATCTACGA
>CBMN010755797.1:0-11171 GCA_000582825.1 Hordeum pubiflorum
AAATAAGAAGTGAGAGGTGGGTGGGTGGGTGGGTGACAAGTGGGTTTGCCCGGACATAGGCGGACGACGCCGACGCAAAAAACGTCCGCTTTGTGTCCGCCTGCGACCCAAATGCGACTCAAATTTGAGCCAAAAATGGGTCCACGCGGACATAAAGCGGACGCAAAATAAAAATGACTATTTACGTTGGGCCATCGTTTTTGTCCACGTCGGACCCAAATAGATATGGGCAATCCCTACGGACGAGGACTTGAACATGCCCCTGTTTCTCGGGAGAAAAGAACAGTCGAGCTGCATGACGCTGCGTACGCGGCATCTCTCTCCCTTTCGGCACCTTTGCAGCTCGGCCGTTCCTTCCACAGGTGTCGCTCAACCATTTCCTACTTCCACTGACGGTACAAGCCCTTTTCCCTGCAACCAGTAGCATGCACGCTACAGGTTATGATGATGTACGCAGGTGCAGCAGAAACGGTCAATTCGGCGGAAAGCATGGCCGATGTACTACGTGCCAACACGGAGCTGTCGGTTCTACGACACAAGGCAAAGCGATACATCAGCTGACCAGAGCAGCCGCGGGGAATGGGCGCGGCGCGGTCTATCACGAGTACACGGCCTCCTTGGAAGTTTGCACGTTGTCCATGCAGTGCCAAGACATGTGCAGCTGCCGAGATACATCAAAACACTGTTCAAGGCGTTCCCGCGTAGACGTGTGCTTCCTGATATCACAAAAGCAGCAGCACGCACCAGTTAAGCAACGTAGTTTTCTCTTCCAAAACGGAGTTTAAACAATGTGTGGGAAACGTGACATGTTTTGTCCCGTCGCGATGAATCATAGATGTTCCCTTCCCAACCCTAGCCGGTATCGAGTCTTCACTCCACGTTGTCGTCTCGGTCCCTTATGTCAAAGTTGTGTCGAATATTATTATACGTAGTAGGTTATAGTTGGACTTGGTTTTGAACTGTGGGTAGACAGGGTAGGAGTCGTGTCCTATTAGGACACTTGTAACCCTAGGCCTCTTATAGGGTAGACACACGATGTAACCTATGCCAACATAATAGCATAGGTACGCGGGGGAGCCGGCGGTCTGTGCCAGCGCCCGGACGGCTAGGGTGCGGTATTGTGACGGTGTCACGGGGAGGAGCGTCCGTAGTCAGGCCTCGGGGATGTAGCCATATCGATGAATCTCATTAACAAATCTCGATGTCGTGCTCGTGTGATTGCTTGGTCCTTGGATGATCGACGGAGCGCCTCGGATTTATTCTAACACCCTATTCTTTCCCGTCCAACGGTCTTGTCGATGGCTAATGGATGGAGGATCCGTCTCATTCGATGTGTTTTTGGTTCTAGTAGGTTTTTGTTTCCTTAATTTTTTGTTTCACTGATGGCATCAATAAGGTGGTGGCAGCGATTACGCGTTGGAATAATGTCCCTCTGGCCTTCCTTTACCCTGATGTCGTTTGATTCTACACCGACGAATGGTCTGTGAGGGTAGGAGTTGATATATTTGTTGGAGTTGGTGTGTCAAGCATGTAACACAATTGACTGACTCTTGCGACAGCGACTTACCCCTCTTCTTTCAATTTGTTTTACAAGATGGCATAGTTTCTTCAACCCAATAGATTGATAGTGAAGGTTTGCAAGCCTCAGCCGCTTGGGGTGATACCCCAACCGATGTGTTTTTCAGCGGTTACTCGATGCTTTTAGCGATGCGTGACTATTGCAGTCTTTAAAGGCTGGTATATGGTGAGACCTTTCTCTTACCAATTGTTCAATGCATTTTCAAGCGTCAAATAGCAGTGCACAATGAAAGAAAGAAAACGACCAGTGTGATTTTCATTGTAATTTTATATTTTGCTCGTCGTTTTGTGCCAGGTTGTCTTTTCATGGAAGTGGCTACTACTTTCCTTCATATTTGTCAGGTATAGGATGCCCTTTTTATACCTTCTCTAAAAAAGCTACTAGAGCAAACAAATTTTCATAATCTTGCAAATGCCAACTTAGCTTAAGGTCAAACCTGTTTGCACCCTTGGCGCGGTGTGCTTTGTCCCCCTCACAACACATAACTTTTTTTTTGCTAGAAGTAGCTAGAGCTCTTATTAAACAAAGCGGTAGCATGACAAAAAACCCTTAACCGATGAAGAAAATCCTCGGGGAGTTTTCCATCCTCATCATTCCGCATATATCGATGGTGTGACGATGGTTGTCGCTGCTGGAGTTCCAAGCCGTCAACATAGGAGAAAGTAGTATCAATACGCAGTGGCGGAGCGTGAACCAAATATTAGGCGGGGCCAAATGAATGTGTGACATAGAAAAGGCTAAGGTGATCAGAGACGCCGAAGGATTAGTAGAGCGATTAGCAGAAAAATAAGTTTATCTGTCAAAAATTCATCTACAAAGGGGGTGGGGGCAAAGCCCGGAATTGTCCCCACTACGCTCCGCTAGTGTCAATACGGGTAGTTGGTAAGTCATTGATCTTTACCGAAAGTGTTTGTAGGGTCTACTCAAAGGATCCACGCCCCAAAGAAGAAGACAACGCTAGATTGATCCCACTAAGTTGACATATTAACCGAGTCATCATCATTATTGTCAAAGCACTACTAGCCCAACAAAAACACAACCAACTTCCCCTACTTCAACAAAGGAAAGGCAAACTTGCGGACTAGATCTTGTCGCTAAGTCTGACATCACACATACCATCGAAACTAGAGGTGGCCTTATTGAGCACCTGCATCGCCGCCGCCACAAATCCCACCACCGCTGGAAGGGAAAAATCGACAAGCCACAACAAACTACATGTCCACCCGATCTCATGTCGGATTCGACGATGCAAGCACCATCAAGGCCATTGAAAAAGTTGGGAACCATTCTTGAACACCGACGCCCCAATTACGTGGTGTTAACTACATCTCCTTGCACTAAATCAAGATTTGTTGCACGCCCCGCACCTGTAGAGTCACATGAAGGAGGAGGATGTCGGAAATGTATCGATGGACGAGGGGCGGCGGAGTAGAATCTAGATCGTCTATGAGTCGCGAGAGAAAGACGGAAATTCGCAAGGGCACGCAGGTGCGGGGGCATGCACCTGCCAAGCCCACCTCAGCGTCTCGATTGCCTTACGATTCATGAAGTAGTTGGATCTCGCACGAGGGCACAATAAGGTTTAAGTTTCAGTCGTTAAAATTTACAAGTTTTCGTTTGAAACTTTCATTTTTCTCGCTCGCTCTTATCAAGTTTCATAGATAAAATTTTAAGACATTGACGGTTGTAGGCACAAAAATCATAATTTTATCTCTCAATCATGCTAAGTTTCAAGAGTTGAAACCTAACATTTATTTTCAAAATTTCGTCAAAACATATTCAAAATAGATCTTATTTTAAAACACTCGTTACGACAAACACGAATAGGAAGACATAACTTAATTTAGAATTTTCGTTCAAATATATAAAAAAATGAAAATCAAAAGTCAAAAATAAAAGCACGTGCAAGGCACTCACTGCCCTGAAACTTGTGTGCCACAAATTCCCTTCCAAAGACGAAAGAGGGAAAAAAAAGCTTTAGAGTTTGCTTGTCCCTGACCACGCCACCTCACACACTGGGATCGACTGTTTTTTAGGGTACCCATTATGCTTAGTTAATCCTGGCTTAGAGCATCTTCAACAGACGCGCGCTAGCACATCGCACTATTTTTTTTTTGCAGCGCTGGAATAGCGTTTTTGCGCATGGTAGGTTTAACATACGCACAAAAACACGGCGCCTAACCCGGCGGCCCCACATGCAGCAGCCCGCGCGCACAAGCAGGCGCCTCAAATTTGCAGCCCCGCAGCCCGCGTGCACTAAATTTACAGCTTTGTTTTTGTGCGTACTTTATTTTACAGCTTCTGTTGAAACGTTATTTTTGGTCGCGTGCGCTATATAGGAATCTTTTTCAGCGCGCGGCTCATACAGCGTGTCTGTTGGAGATGCTCTTACCCCGCTAAGATAAAACTAAGCACTCCCTAGTCTAAGCCCACCCTTCCCTAATCAAACTGATCTAATCGAATCCATCGCCGTCCATGGTTTGTGTTGAATAAATCCTCCCCTCTCGCCGCGGCAGCTTAACCGCGTGGACACCGACCCCTCGCCGGTCGTCCCCTCCGTCCCCAGCCCACCTGGCGCGCCCCCGGTGGCGCCACCAGTCATCCTCCGGGCCCCAGCCAGCCCTAGTCCCCCGGGCCTCTCTCTCCAGCCGCCACGTGCTCCCGCGGGGCCGACTCGGCGGCTCCATCGTCTCCTCCTTCCGACGAGCGCGCACGCGCACCGCTCGTTCGCCTTCGTCCGCTTGACGCTTTTGCTTTTCATGACGTGGTGACCGGTGGGCTCGTCGGTTGAATTTTTTGTTCCCTTTGATCTATCTTATCCAGATATGTGCCGGCATCCCTTTCAAACGTTATCCCTGATGTATCCTGTGGAAATGCTTGCCGGAGATCAGATGATTTCGTATGCAGTGTAGTGATCACGTGGTAAGCCTTGATTAAATTCAGTTCGAATGGACTGGTCGATCACTGGGCTGGTAATTGATTCGTTAACATCAACTGAATGATGCAGTTTTGGGCAAAAGCACTTCAAGATGCGTTCAAGTGGAACCAAAATGTAATTTCAAGATGTGAGGGATCAGATGATTCATGCAAGCTCCTCTCCCCTGAAGGGTGGAACCTGAGTTTCCACGTCAACCTAATAGTGAAAATAATAATGCTAAGTGGGACCTGGCCCCTGGGAAAATTTCAGGTAGGCGAGAGTCAATCAAAGGTTGTTAATGTTCATATTCATTGGGTGGCTGTCAGGCTGTGGCTAGCAATCTCCCATGATTTTATACCGACACTGCCTGATTGAACAGGTTACTGCTGATATATGCTTGCCATGCATACCCGGCAACCATGCCATGCCATGCCATTCAGCTAGACGGTGTCCGACGTCATACATGCAAGTATATGTGTGCATGTGCCGCGCCACCCGTTCCCCTGCCACCCGTCGCCATTGCAGCATGCAGCATACAGCTCCGCGTGGTCTAGCTATATATACACCCGACCGTCCAGCAGCTCATGCTTCCTAACCAACCACTGGTCTCCAGGGATTGTCACTCACCTGCTCTACTGCTCTTCCGTATAGCCTAGAAGCTGTAGCTAGGCATGGCGACAATGAGCAGGGAGACACCTGTTGCCCGTTTCGTCGACGAGGAGGAGGATGACCTTGTCGGTGATGATAGTGGCGACGACGGTGACGAGGTGCTGGAGGTGAGGAGGCGCGTGTCCCGCTTCGCCGTCGGGGGAGACGACGGCGCCGGTGGGGCGGGAGAGTTGAGGAGGCGGGTAACCCGCTTCGCCGTCGATGGGGGCAGCGGCTCGGGCGGCAGCCGCGGGGTCTTGTCAAGGAGACAGGAGGTCGTCAACGCGAGCGCCCAGGAGCGACGCCGCCACGACGGCGGCTGCGAGGGGGCCCGGACTCTGCCGCCGCCGCACGCGTGGCTGGCAGTGGAGGAGACGAAGAAGAGCTTCGGGAGCGACAACGAGGACCAGTGGGCGCGGCTTCTGCAGCGCGGGTCGGCGCAGGCGGAGGCGGCGCAGCCGCGGCGGAGCAGCTTCAGCGTGGTCCGGCGGGAGCGGGCGGCGCGGGAGGCGTGGCTGGACCGCGCGTGGGAGATGAAGAAGAGCTGGCACGAGCGCAACGGCGGCGCCCCCGACGCCGACACCCCCGTGGTGGTCGTGGTGGGGAAGCAGGTCGGCGGGTGCTCGTCCCCGTGCGCCTCCTCCTCCCCGCAGCACCACTCGTCCGCCAGCGTCGCGATGGACATGGAGGAGGTGCGTGCGTGCAGGGACCTCGGCCTCGAGCTCCCCTCCGACGGCACCGTAGAGATTCAATGCTACGGCATCTCCTCCGGCAGCAGCCCTACCCACAGCAACGCCAGCAGCGGCGCCGACTCGCCCTCCACCGCCGGCAGCTGCTCCATCTCCAGTCCCAGCGCCGGTACGTCACCATCACACACATCACCCCAGCACCTGCATTAATTCCATGGGTCACTAGCTGCAGATATATCTGCATGCATGCACATCACCCTGCCTTGCCGGGCATGGCACACCGACGAGCCTCTGTGCTCGCCCGACCAAAAGCAAGGCACCCTCGACTCCAATCAATGGAAATATATTATTGTTGTACGCCACTTATTAAGTATTCTGGACGTACTATAGGTGATTAGTGGTAGTACCAATAACCAAGTCTGGCCAACCGTAGCTGGTGCCTTTCCAGGACAACTGGGCGGCGTCGCCATCCCTATCCGGCGACGCTTTGCACGTCGATCTGGCTACTCATCCTTCGCCACGCTCCGGCCACCAGTCGCGATCAGTCTCCGTCCTGTAAACATCATCAGAATCGTTCCACACTCAGATTAGTTATAGTTAATTAGTAGTGCTATACTGCTAGTATGTCTTTGCTTACTGTTTGATCATAATTAATCTGCGTCGTGGCAATCATCCAGTGGTGGGCAGAGTGAAAGTTCAATTTTTCGATGAACACCACATACAACGTACATACACACTCATGTACACCACCAACCACACGCACACACTCATACAATATCTACTGCTAGATCAACACGACTTTTGTAGAGGTCATTATATTTCCACTCACAGTTTTGAGCTTCAGTGTAAATGTGCATGCGCGATAGTACTCAAATTAACGTGTGTTTGCGAACTTGTGATTGCCAGGGGAGGATCCGGTGGACGTGAAGGCGAGGCTGAAGGTGTGGGCGCAAGCGGTGGCGTTGGCATCCACCACCCGTCTCGGATCTTGAGGGCTTCGTTTCCTACGGACATGAGCAGGCAGCAAGTGAATAAGCTAAGCTAAGCTAGCTGCATCTACCAGAATGAATACATGGGTCGTGTGATATAGTACTATCAAGCAATGCAAGAAAATGGGAGTTTCACTTCATTTTTAGCCGTACAGTGTGTATGGATGCGACATATGTAATCACTTATTTCTCCTGACCGGGGTTAGGGGAGTATTCAAGAGTATGTATCATGTATGTGTGTATCGATGTATGTGTGCATATATCAAGACGAGATCGATGGATCATGCGTCCAGCTTTTGGAATTTCCCAACCTTCTACTTCTCACAAATGTAGGATTCTTGCACGGACAAGACGTAGTATGCAAACACTTATATGAATAGACCCAAGAACCATTGTAGTTATGGATCCCAAGATTACCACTGGATATGCAAACGCTTATGGAAATAGAGATGGCGTCGTATGGGAGCTCCCAGTTGGATTAGGGTCTCACTAGTCACATCTAAATGTGAGATAATACCTTACATCTAACTATGTCGCATATAAGTTGACTTCATCATCTATTTGTGCCCCCCTTCACTTGTTTGCTTTGTTTTTTCAACAATATATGCACAAGAAAGCACTACTGGAAAAAGCCTTATATGTGAACTTAAATGAGTGGTGGGCGGGACGAGTTACCCGCCACAGCTATTTTGGAAAACTAGCAGTGACGGGTACGAAAAGCAACCCGTCGTAGTTAAGGGCGTAACACTAGTGGACACTTTTTGCTACCTGTCACAAGTGTAGTCTTCCGGGCCGGATTTGTTTGCGTAACTCAACAGTGACGGGCACTACCTACCGCCCGCCACAGGTACATGAACATCCTTGTTGGATGTCCAGTTTTGACAGACATAACTATAGAGGGTACTGCTTATTGCCCGCAAGTGCAACCCTAAACAACTGTGGCGGACAGTAAATTCCGCCCGCCACAAAACATTCTCCCACGCGACGGCATGTCCATGACAATTTGCAGTGACGGGCCTTTGCTAGCACCCGCCACTGATGAGATCATGTATAATGTGTGTGGTGACGGAGCAAATTCCAGTCCGATCCCTCGGTAGGGTTCATGACGAGACCGAAAGTACCGAGACGGAGTCTGCACACACCAATTTACCCAGGTTCGGACCTTCGAAGAGTAATACCATACATCCTGCTTTGTCTTGTTATTCATGGTGATGGAATCCCTCATGCAGAGGATTACAATGATGTTTGGGACGTCTACTGAGAGTTGAGTTTCAGATTGGATCGCTAATGAGGACCTAGGCCTCCCTTTATATACCCAGGAGAAGCCTAGGGTTTACACAGGGGGTAGGTCAGATCAGTTCGGCCGCCGCCCTCTATCTTGGGGAACACGCTCATTACGTACCTTTGCATTCTTAGGGTTCCCTGGTGCTCCTTGTGCCTGGTGGGCCCTGGTCAAGGTTGAGGTCAGACTCCTTTACGTCACATACCCCGGGTTTAGGACCCCGTCAGTAGCCCTCGAGTGTGGCGGAGGTCGCTAGCGTCCGGGTTCTGAGGCCTCCGTCGGGCTCATCTCTTCGTGCGTCCGGCCTCTTGAATCGTTGTGGGGTGAGTTCTTCCCCCTCTCTGTAGTGGCATCATTACCTTTCCTGTGTAACAGGGCCCAAATCCCCATTGGCCGACCCACCATCTGCATAGGCACCATCCCAGGCACGGTTTGTATGCCCACCTATTTTAAATATGACGGCCAAACGGCCACATCGGGCACTGCTTGGCCCCTCTTCTTAGCCGCCAGCATTTTCGCCGGCTCTCTCTAGATCGACGGTGCCTGCGCCTTCCTCTACCAAAGAATCATGGCTGCCACCCCTTCTTCCTCCGGGGAAAAGCCTGGTCCAGGCGACTCGCTTGAGGTTGCGTTGGCGTGCCTTCCTCATCTGCCTGAGTGGGTTAGCGATTGGGAGCGCTCCTCCGTCTCTCGATCCCAGCTGGAGCAACTGGTAAAGATGGGGCTCCTTCAAGAGCTCACCGAGATGGGCTGGATAGCGCCTCAATCAAGAGATAAGGTCCTATGGCTAGTGCGCTGGAACCAGGTGGTGCACGTATCATTCATCTATGGATCCACCACGGCCTGAGGTTTCCACTAAATTCCTTTACCAGGGACATGCTGGCCTTCTACAGGCTTTAGCCGCATCACCTGACCCCGAGCGGCATCTTGCACCTTTCCTGCTGCATAGACCTTTGTGAATGCTTACCGGGTGTTCGGCCCCACTTCGGCCTTTTCCGATACTTCTTTGAGGTGGTTCCCTGCCTCAAGGACAGAAAAATCCCTTCCTGTGGCGGGGTCGTCCTCCAGCCCCTCTGGGGCTTCAATTATTCTGGCTTGGCGATGGCCCCGAAGGCGGATTCATGGAAACATGAGTGGTTCTATGCTCCAGAAAACTTCCATGACCCTGGTGACCCTGGGTTGCCGGAATTTGCCGACGTGCCCTGCTGGCCGAAACTGTTGGAAATATGCCCTAGAGGCATTAATAAATTGGTTATTATCATATTTCCCTCTTAAATATAAGTGTTTATTATTCATGCTAGAATTGTATTACCAGAAACTTCAATACATATGTGGATACATAAACAACACCATGTCCCTAGCAAGCCTCTGGTAGACTAGCTCTTTTGTCAAAGATGGTTAAGGTTTCCTAACCATAGACATGATTTGCCATTTGATAACAGGATCACATCATTAGGAGAAGGATGTGATAGACAAGACCCAATCATAAGCTTAGCATATGATTGTGTCACTAAAGTTTTATTACTATAGCTTTCTCGTGTCAAGTATCTATTCCTCAGACCATGAGATCATGCAACTCCCTGACACCGGAAAAATGCTTTGCGTGTATCCAAATGCCACTTCATAACTGGGTGATCATAAAGGTGCTCTACATGTATTTTCGAGGGTATGTGTTGGGTTGGCATGGATCTTGACTGGGATTTGTCACTCGGTATGACAGAGAGATATCTCTTGGCCCTCTCGGTAATACAACATCACAAGAAGCTTGCAAGCATGTGACTAATGAGTTTAGTCATGGGATCTTATATTACAGAATGAGTAAAGAGACCTGCCGGTAACGATATTGAACTAGGTTTGGAGATACTAACGATTGCATCTCGCGCAAGTAACATATCACTGGACAAAGTGAATTTCATACGGGATTAACTGAATCCTTGACATTGTGGTTCAACCGATAAGATCTTCGTGGAATATGGAGGAACCAATATGGGAATCTAGGTTTCTCTAGTAGTTATTAACCAGAGAGGAGTCTCGGTCATGTCTACATGATTCTCAAACCTGTAGGGTCCGCAAGCTTAACGTTCAATGACGCTTGAATAGTATTGGGATATGTACATTGGTGATCGAATGTTGTTCGAAGTCCCGGATGAGATCCCGGACGTCACTAGGAGCTCTGGAGTGGTTCAGGGTAAATATTTATATATGGGAAGTCATATTTGGGCTACCAATTTTTTTTGGTTTTACCGTCAAAGTGTTAGAAGTGCCGGAAGAGTTCTTGGGGTCCACCGGGTGGTCCACCTGCCCCGGGGTCATATGGGCTGTGGAGTAGAGGTAACCTGGTGGGTTGGGCACCACCCCAAGAGGCCATGCGCCTAGGGTTGGTGGGAACCCTAGAGGGGGTGCACCCCTTTGGGTCGGTGGCAAGCCACCCCCTAGGGACGCCGCCCCCCTCCTTGGAGGAGGGGTAGAAGGCCAACGCCCCTCACCACTGTCCCTATATATAGTGGGGGTGGGAGGTATGTCACACACCAATCCCTCCCCCCTTGGTGCAGCCCCTCTCTCACGTTATCCCTCATTCCTCGTCCCGACGGTGCTTGGCAAAGCCCTACAGACGCTGCACCATGATGACCCACTAGTATATGGGATCAATCATAGTCCTTTCGATAAGTAAGAGTATCGAACCCAGCGAGGAGCAGAAGGAAATGACAAGTGATATTCAACAAGGTATTCTATGCAAGCACTGAAAATAGAGGTAATAGATAGTTTTGTAGCAAGGCAGTTAGTAACAACTAACAATAGTAACCAAGGTGCAGCAAAGTGGCCCAATCCTTTTTATAGCAAAGGACAAGTCAGACGGTTCTCTTATAAGAAGCAACGCGTTCTCGAGGACACATTGGAATTTTGTCTAGTCATGTTTCATCATGTTTAGTTGATTCGTATTCGGTAGTTCGACAATTTCATATGTGAGTGGACTGGTGCTAGGGTGTTGTTCTTACTTGAACGGACAACTCTCTTATGATTACCCCCTCTTGCAAGCATCCAAAACTATGAAAGAAGAATTAAGATA
>CBMN010755803.1:0-20722 GCA_000582825.1 Hordeum pubiflorum
CCTCCGAGTGCATGTCCGCCATCGCAGGCTCCTACGGCTACATCGCCCCAGGTATCGTTCATCCAACACATTCTATCTGAATCAAGGCCGGCCCATTGCTGAAGAACTGCAGCATGTACTTTGCTGCTGTTGTTCTTGGATTTTAGCCTAGTTTCAGGCGGCACTTGTCTGCACCCCCACCACACCGGCCATGCTCTTGTTGCCATGTGCCATGGTCAACTAGAGAGAGGCGTTGAGCTGCTGGTGGTGGCATAGTGGTGTAGTGTCACTTGGGACAGTGAGTGACAGTGATCAGTGGTGGTGGTTGTTAGTGTCTGTTTTGTCCTGGCCCTGTTTCCCGAATTGTGGCATACCCAGTCCTGGGGTACTAAACTTGCACCGAATTCAGTTAACTGGTCAACAAAATTTCAGTTAAGTGAACTGAATATTCAGTGGTACTACCTCCTACTTTTATTTTGCACAAAGGCAAAGGGCTATGTGCAAAGTGCCACGAGCTGACCCGCCCGGTCCAGTTGGCGAGATGCTATTGGCTGTGGACTGGGTATGCACATGAGTTACAAGTTTTAGGAGTGGGTAGGGTTACTTTGCAACTTCTAAGACTAAAGCATCACATTCGGCGCAAATTTTAATACCCCTGGTGCTATTACCTCCTAAACCGGCCTCTCGGTTCTCTCCAATCTATCTATATTTACTTGCTACGTACTCCCTGGTAAGATGAAAATCAATGCACAACCCTCGTCTCTATCCATCTCAGCGCGCACACACAGCATTGGCATGTGTGATAGTACTGTGGGTTTTCTGGTAGTACTAATACTATTTCTCCAGGACACTGGGGCCAAGATAAACCACATTGGGCTCGATACATTGGCTAGAGCCTATAGGGCTATTAGGAAGTACAGACGGGTGCTTTTCTGCTGAAACAAGTGCACATGCTCTTCCTTCGAATGAGCTATCAGTATCAAGAATGGATAGTTGAGTATCACGTATACCTACTAGATGCACTCGGAAACACACCTCCTTGCTTACGAAAAGTATTTTCCATTCTTAGATTTCTTTTCCTTGACTGAGTAT
Organism: Hordeum pubiflorum; assembly: GCA_000582825.1. Classification (NCBI taxonomy): domain Eukaryota; kingdom Viridiplantae; phylum Streptophyta; class Magnoliopsida; order Poales; family Poaceae; genus Hordeum; species Hordeum pubiflorum. The sequence goes on from CBMN010755803.1 coordinate 1,072, forward strand.
TGCGAGTAGATTTTAAGTTTGGTGCAAAAACACTTATCTGTGTCCCATGTGTAACAAGAATAAATTCAGTGCATAAATAGTTGCTGTTCTAGGCACTTTCATGTTTTTTAAGACACAACCTAGCATGTTTTCTCATGAAAATGTAGAGGTGCATGATATACTACCATATGTACAGTATTAAAAAATACAAAAATAATTACATCTAAAACACCTCCTTTTTTCCCCCTAAACTAAAGGGTGTAACCAATCCCAGAGCACAAAATCCACATTCACTATGTACCAGATTCAACCTATTCCTGTTCTTGTATGGTACTCCCTCCGCCCGGAATTACTTGTCACACAAATAAATATAAATAAATGTATCTAGAATTAAAATACATCTNNNTACATCCATTCCTATGACAAGTATTTTCGGACGGAGGGAGTACTATGTAATTATCTCACATTAGGAAGGTGTGTGTTCACAAAACAAATCAAAAAAAAATCGAGCTGTGGAAATTTTAATTTTGAAAAAGAACTCTGTTGGCGTTTGCCGATTTTGAGTGCATGGAGCTCGGTATTTGAAAAAATCATAAGGCATATTTAAATTTTTACAAAAAACACCATGGAAACATATATGTGTTCCACACGAACATGTGCAATTTCGTTTATAAATATTGTGATTTGTAGGCTGTAGAAAAACAAAATCCTGGACCAACAACAAAAATAATGGACCCATTTTCAAAATACATATTTGTCTTTTAATGTATGCCACGTGTGAAAATATCATGTTGTGAAATTTTGCACATACGTAGTATACATGTGTATGTGTGTTCACAAAAAACACACAAAAAATCATGCTGTGGAAATTGAAAATTTGAAAACGAGCTCGAGCTCCGTTGGCATTTTCCGATTTTGATAGTGGACAAGAAAATCTATGGAAACATATACATTTTCCTCATGAGTCATGAACGTGTGAAATTTCAAATAAAAATATTGTGATTTGTAGGCTGCACAAAAAAATGAAATTCTGGTCCAAGAACAAAAATAAAGGGCCCAACTTGGCTATACGTATATGTCTTTTTTCTACGCCTCATGTGAAAGTAATGTTGTGAAATTCTGCACATGCATAGTATACTTGTGTATGTGTGTTCATAAAAAAATCAAAATAAATTGCGCTGTGAAATTTGAAATTTGAAAATGAACTCCCTATAGCTCGAGCTCCGTTGGCATTTTTTTATTTTGAGTGCAGACTTTTGGTGACAGAGCTCCAAGGAGCTTGGTATTTAAAAAAAAATCATATTTAAAATTTTCAAAAGTCCAGGAAACAAATCATGAAAATATATATGTGTTCCGCATGAATGTGTGAAATTTTATTTTAAAATAATGTGATTTGTAGGTTGTACAAAAATAAATTTCCGGCCCAGCAACAAAAATAAAGGGCCCATTTTGAAAATATCTATTTGTCTTTTTTTTCCTGTTCATCACGTGTGAAAGTATAATGTTGTGAATTTTGCACATACATGGTATACATGTGTATGTATGTTCACAAAAATCATTTTTCTTGCGCTGCAAAAAAATTGAATTTTGAAAGCAAGCTCCATGTAGCTCGAGCTCAGTTGGCATTTTTTTATTTTATACATGCTTTTTTACATAAAGATAACTTGGTGAAAATAAATTGCAGCTCTCATAGAGAACGATGAAGGATTTTATAGATACACAAATATTGGAAAAGACTGAAAGTGCACACAATATATAACGAAATATATTTTTAAGGTTAATTCCCTTGTTACAAATCATAAGGGCTCCTTTGATTCAAAGGAATTTTATAGGGTTTTTGAAGGATTGAGATCTTTAGGCTTTTTTCCTATATCGGTCCTTTAATTCATAGTATTGGATCTCATAGGATTTTTTTCCTATGAAATCTTTCGTACTACATTTCCTGGGAAATCTAACATCCACTCCAACCTCTTTTTTCAAATCCTTTGTTTTTCCTGTTGCATCAAACACTCATTGCTAATCCTATAGGGTTTAGATGGACATGCCACTCCAACCCTATACTTTTTACAATTCCTTTGTTTTTCCTGTTGCATCAAACACTCATCCTCTCTCTCTCTCTCTCTCTCTCTCGCTCAACTCTGTTGTGACAGTTCGAGGCAATTGTGGCTTCCTCTCCGCCGATTTGAGCATCGCTGCCCGCCTGTGACAAGGTGTGTCTCCTCTGCTCTCGCATTGCACCGTTCGTGAAGGTACGATGCCCGCGAACACTCACACCTTTCCTCCGTCGGCCCTTTTGGATGAACTTTGTGGATGTCCGATGCCCGAAACTTTTGGATGAACCATCTTGGAGTCCATCCAGGATGAGGTCTGTGTGAAGGCCAACCGGCGCTTCGTCCGGCAGGAGCGGACGGCGACCGACGCTTTTTTCGTCGAACTCGACGCAGAGATGGATGCGGAGCCCGACGCGGAGGAGCCGGAGGAGCAAGCAGACGAGCAGCCGGAGGCGGGCAGGGATATGGTGGACATCTCCCACGAGGACTAGGGTAGATGATCTACGTAGTACGTAGATTTTTTTTTTCTTTGCATGCTTTTGTATGGTTTTAAGATTTCTATTCCGAAGTATCCGGATGTGGACGGGAAAATTTGAGGACTGACCGGTCGATGCCCGCAGACGCGTTCGGACGCGTCCGTGGACGTTTGAGGGCCCGAATTAGCCCATCACGATTGTAGATGCTCTAAAAGAAGAAACATATGAAGTCGAAAAAATAGGGTGAAACTGCATGTCCATATCCGCCTAATATATGGGATGAATATGTGGGTTGTCGGTCAACCCAAGCATTTGGGCTGTGTTTCGGGTATCCAGTTGGGTGACAATATTACATCCCTGGACAGTTCATCCGAAAGTTTGAGATAGATATGAGGTGTTTGGTTATAGATGCTCTTACCACCATAGTGCTCTGTGCATGTAGCAAGTTTGCTGGGTGGAGAGCTGAGGCAGATCTTACTCATGCTACTGAATTTGTTCTCCAAGGTAAGCAAATGATTTCTTGGTGGTTGCCTGATCCGTCCCCAAACTAAAAGGGCAAGGCAAGAAATTGCAGGAGAAAACTACAGAAGCTGGTGACGGGCTGACGGTGTTTTGGTGCCAAGAACATGGGACTGATCTCTGATGGCTTGCCTTGGCAGCAAGCACCACCCATGGATCCATCCATCCATCAATCCATCCATCCGTAGCAGCAGCAGCGGCACTGGCACACATGGGCTAGCTCAGCTGGGATAGGGCGTGTGCTGGGCTCCCTGCACCGCAGCAGCGAGTCATGGAGCTCCTCCACACCCACACTCACCCGCAGTCGCACACCATGATACGGAGGGAGCAGCGACGCACGAGATGGCGAGTTTTGCATTGACAAAACGAGCGCCCGTAATAATTGTATTGGCCTGCCTGGCCGAAGCCCGTCTAGTGTGATCATTTCACCTGCTTGCTTGCCACAGCTGTTAATTTTTTTTCTACTCTTGCCTCCTTGGGTTCACAACTTTGAGTCCAATGAGAAGAGCATATTTCTTACATAATAAGTTACTACATAAAAGCGACAGAGCGAACCAACCTATGGTTGGATGGTTAGAGGGACTGTGGTATCCTTAGCCCATCAGGGTTCAAATCCTGGTGCTCGCATTTATTCCTGGATTTACTTTAGAATTTTCGGCGATGCGCATTCAGTGGGAGNNGACGTTCCCGTCGACGATGAGGTGCCTATGGTGACTTCGTAAATTTCAAGATGATATGTTGACCTAGTCTCTCGAAGGTGCTCATAGGGGTAGGGTGTGCGTTCATATGAGTGAGTGTATGCGCGTGTATATGAGCGTTTGCGTCTGTACTATGTAAAAAAAAAAAGTGGCAGCTCTTTGGTTTTTTTTTTATTTTTTTATTTTTTTAAACCATCTACCGTTGGATAATTACGTGGGGCCTGGGAGGAGGTTCGTTTTGGTTTTTCTTCCTTTTTTCTATTTTTTTTACTATCTACTATAGGAGAATTATGAGGGGGCTGGAATGAGGTTAAATTACGAGGGGTAAATTTTTCTCTCTATGTACTCCCTCCGATTTTTTTTAGTCTGCATATTAGCTTTGTCCGAAGTCAAAGTATCGTTACTTTGACCAAACTTATAGAAACATGTATCAACATTCACAATGCCAAATTAATATTGTTAGATTCATTATAATATGTAGTTTCATGAAATGTATATAAGGTATTGTAGATGTTGATATTTTCCAATATATATTTGATCAAACTTTGTAAAGTTTGACTTGACACAAATCTAATATGCGGAGTAAAAAGGACCGGAGGGAGTACCTCTAGAAGTCTCCTTCACCTTCCTTTCCTCGATCCCCACCGTGCAGCGCCTCCTCCTCTCATCTTGATCCCCACAGTGCCGCCTCACCTCTTCTCTCTTCCGTCTTCCTCTCTCCATTCTGATCGGGGCAGGTCGCCTTTGTATCCGATGCGCCTCCCTCCCCCTCCGCTCCCCAAGCACCTCCCTCACCAGCCCTAGCCATCTCGATCTCCAGCGCAATGTCGGCATCAATGAACAAAAGTGATGTTATGGCCAGAGGCGATGGACAAGAGCCGTCCAGGCACACTGTTGGAGGTCGTGGAATGAAGCGGCGCTGCAGCTGCGCGATCCTCCTGCAGGTGGCGATCTTTGTTTGGTCCAAGGCGGCGCCTCCTCGATAGGCCGTCGACGCTGCTGCACATTGCCCATCAGCGCCGCCGCTCAACGCCGATACTTCTTGCATCTCTATCATGACCACGCCCCCATCCCCGCTGCCTCCCCGCACATGGTTCCACCTCGCTCACATCCTGCTGCTGCCCCAGGTAAGGTTTCCTCTTTTTCTGTCCTTTCAATTACATCAACTACTTCTAAGTTTGTTGGTTTATTGAAAAACTAATGATTTTCTTCTATGAAAGGTATGTACTTGAGGTAAGGTTTCCTTTTTTTCTCTCCTTTTAATTACATCAACTACTTCTAAGTTTGTTGGTTTAATGAAAAACTAATGATTTTCTTCTAAAAAGGGTATGTACTTGAGTACTTCTCAAACTTCCTGATGATGCATTCATGGGTACAAAAAAATGTTGATTAAGTTGCTGCTACGGATTCTTGGTTCCTGCTGCAAATATAACACATATTTGGATAAGTATTGTGTGGATTACGTATTCAAAATTGAATAATAATGAGGTAACAAAAAATGAGTATTTCCTCCTATATGTCATTGGTGATATTACTCCTCCTTTGTTTGTGGATTGTACATCTCATAAGAGTTTTATCTAGCCCTCTCTTATTCCATTGACATTTAATTTTTCTAGGAACTTCACTCTTTGCTACATATAATTCTGCTACTCAAATGTGGCAAACCAGAGTGATTGACCGGTTGTTGCAGTTCGAAGTTGAGATGTATGTCGACAATGATCTCTCGGAGATTATGGTGCTCGCTCGAGTAAAAGTTTTCTAAATATATGTAGCTTCTTGACGGAATAAGGTGTTTCTCTCGCAAGGCTATTTTAATTTTTTGCCACCAGGTAAGCTATTCCAAAGGGTAACTAATGCCCTCTTCTGACTAAGCTGGGTTAAAAAATAACTTCTACGGGCTTACTGTCTGTATTGCGAGGTTATGAGTATATTGGAGCACAGACAGGTATAGGAGGCTTCTAGAGGTGAAAAGACCGAACGGGTTGCAGCTGTATGGAAGGAAAACCGGGTGGAACCAAAGCAGCAACGGAAACACAGGAACTTCTTCCCTCCATTCTCCACTCCAGGTCTTTTATCAATGTACAAAGATTTACACTGACTCTTTTACGGGCGCTAGTATTCTCTATGCATGCTTTGTTTACTTGGTTTAAGTTTTTTTTGCTAAAGTGGGGTGGAAACCCTAGCTGTACAATGTACTAGGATTATTTACTAGTATGACAGTGTTACGTTGCTTGCCGTACGGGCGCTGGAGCACGACGATCCCAACACAACACAAGGCTGCAGATGCATGCGTGCATGCATGCATGCCTGGCTGCCTGCGGAGACACGCCCAAATTCTGGTAGTAGGACAGAGTGCGCATTGGCAGCAACAGGGGGCGCTCGAGCCAAGAAGAAAAGGCCAGCGTGGCAGCATTTCATTTCTCGCACTTGGGATGAATCCAAAGCGACATGTATGCATATGCACATGCATATGCATGGTATGCGCATGACCCACAGGAACAGACGGGGAGCACGGCTCTTTGCCCCTAAATGCATCATGCGTGCAAGGTGTTCCTGTGCAAGTCGGCAAGGAGCAAGGTTGGGTTTGGTACAGAATGGGATTACACTTACCAGTACGTACCGGAACACAGGGATCCCCACATGAATCCGTGTGATTCCATTCCATCCACTGGAATTTCCAGCAAAACTCTTTATTCCAAACCGGACGAAACACGCGGCATTAGTGCTCGCCGTACTGCAAACCACGGAGGAGTGCACAGCCTGTACATACATGCATCTCCATCTCCATCTCCAGGGGTAAATGCCCGCCCCTCGGCGTTCGTGTCATCGTGAGACATAAACCTCGCCTGCCATGGCAGGGGAGGCAGGCAAGAAAGTACACGCACAGGGACAGCAAAACATTGGCACAACAATAATAGTTTGTCTCCGCGTTCCATCCACCAAGCCAGCCTTGTCCCCAGAACGCATCCAGGCCGCTGGCTGCAACGGTGCACGTCATTTGCCGCCACAGGAACCGGATCAGCACCCAATCACACATGCAGATGCAGGGGTAGTAGGGATCATGAGGGGAAAATAGACAGTAGATCAAGAAGAATTCCAAGGAAATCCAATCCCCTGCAGGAGCACGGGGAGCACCGGCGATCTCCCGCATGGTTTCCATCTCTGTTCCCGCGGCAAGCCCGAACCAAATTTAGATTGGGTGGCCACATGCTCCCCTGCCCCCCTGCACTCGTACACGGCCCCAAGAATGATTGATTGCTCGGGGCCGGGCCAAACCCATGCGCAGGCCAAGGACTATCATCTGCTCCAAATAGAGAAACGGGGACAGCCAAGCTTCAATTTTCACCCTCTCCCCGATCGATCCATCGCTCTCACGCTTCCAAATTCTTGACAAGGATCTCCCTTCCCCTTTTTATGATTGTCTTTGCGACCTGTGAGCGAGCGGTGAATTCACATCACCGGATCAGATCAGGCATGCATGCGTACATGCAGGCCACAGTAACAGCAAGCACCGACAGGAGCTGCAGATTAAGCCGCATGCAGATCATGTCATGACTCGTGAACAGTGCGCATGAAAGATACAAGACCTGGGGAGGGAGAGATTGCATCTCATGTTCTCTCTCTTTTTTATCTATTCATGCGTTCAAGATTGATTAGCCCGGGAAAAACTGCAGGTAAAACGGAGGAATTCTAAACAAGTCAGAATTAATTCCATACAACCTCTGGTCTGATGATCCATGACAACTCAGATGCTGGGCTCAACAGGCACTGCTAGACTTCAAGTCAGAGACACCAACCAACCGAACCAAGGAGACGAAGAAGGGGAGGAAAAAAAAAACTAAGTCCAGGAAAAATAAAATAAATTGAAATTGAGTGGAGCTCAGTTCGGATCACCTATGTCCCCCCTCTCATGCTTGCTCCCCAACCTTATGACAAGATAAACAGCAAAAGGAAAAAAAAAATGGAGATGACGATAAACTCGGGTTTGTTTTTTGGTTCTCTTCTCTTCTCTCTGCTTCGATCGATCGCTTCGATGGAACAGTGAAATTAATGGCAATGCGGCTTACTAACGCTAGTAGTAGAATCAGCAACCATGGCGCCGTTGACGGGCACCACGGTTAGTTTCATCTTCTTTCTGCCGTCAGTCGAGCTTGAGCTCCCCGCCATGCGGGCTCGGGCCCCGGTGGTCGGACGGCCCGGGCTGCGACGGCGGCACGGGTAGCGGCATTGACATGCCCAGCGGCATCGGCATTGACATCGCCACCGGCATTGGCTGTGACTGCGGCTGCGGCGGCGAGGTAGGAGGCGGCCTGCTGGCGAGGTTGTGCTTGTTGTTGTGCATCCAGACCTTGAGGACGCGGCGCTTGACGCCGATCTCCTGGCAGAAGTGCTGCACCATGGCGTCGTCCAGCTTCTGGAGACGCCACCCCACGCTCTCCGCGAACTCCAGCATGCGCCCCTTCTGCTCGGCGGTGAACTTGGTGCGGAAGCGCTTCTTGGACGAGGAGGAGCCGCCGCCGCCGCCGCCGCCTGAGGCTAGCCCGCCTCTGCCGTCGCCCATGATGCCGTCCATCTCGTCCGACTCGGACGTCTGGATCATGTTGAGCGGCATGATGATCTGGTGGTGGTGTCCCGGCAGTGGGGGCGGAGGCGGAGGGAGCGCGCGTGCCGCCGCGTAGGCGCCGTAGTGGTCCGCGGTGACGAGGAGGCCCCCGCTGCTCTTGTGGTGGTGCGAGTGCGACACGGCGGAGCCGAGCAGGCGGCGGACGGCATGGTGGCCGTAGCCGTAGCCGTGGGAGGCGCAGCTATCGCCGTCGAAGTCGTCGAGCTCCTTGCGGTGGAAATTGCGGTGGCAGCCGCAGGCGGAGCACTTGAGCGCCTCCAGCGAGCCCTCCTCGCCGCTGGGCATGAACTCGCCGCACCCGTCGGTGGCGTTGCCGCCGATGGCCGCCGCGTGGTTCTTGAGGCACTCCCGGTACTTGACCGCCGCCCCTCCCCCTCCTCCGCCGACAATGGCCGCCGCGCGCTTCTTCCCGGAGCTGTCCTCAGACGCGGCAGCAGGCGGCGACGCCACGTCCTGCGCCTGGGACTGGGACTGCCCGTTGTGGTTGGCGTGGTCGTGGTGGAGCTCCATGGCATGGTCGGCGACGGCGACGCCCCCGCCGCCGATGCCCCCGTAGGGCGAGGCGGCGGCGTGCATTGGGATCGGGAACTCGGCTCGGGGCACAGAAAGATCCATCCTCCTCTCCTCCTCCCTGTCCGGAAGAAGGAAACTTCTCGCTGGCGGTTCTACTGCTGCTGCTGCCGCTTCTGTCCGCCTTCTCTGCAGCTGCACAATGGAAACCATGAGAGAGAGCAAGAAAAGGCCAATGGCGCCTCCAACTCAACGCCAACAAAAATTCAGCGTTTCTTGGGACTCTCAAACGCAGGGAAAAGAGAAGAGAGAGAACAAAAAGGAGGGCGATGTGTGAGAGAGGGAGAGGTGCATGGTGTGGTGTGGTGTGGGATCTTGGGGACCTTATCAAGAAGATACTAGCGGGCGGCACCACTTGCAAACCCCCGGCATAATCTTGCTAGCTAGCTAGCTGCTCAATTACACCATACAAATACACGCAAATAGATGCAAAATAATACACAACAATATCCTGCCCCTGCCTGGCCTAGCTTAGCCTCTACTTTGCTGGGCTCCTCCTCTGCCCATGCAAACAAGATTGGAGTAGAAGAAGGAAAGGAGGAGAAGCTTTAGAAGATGGCCGCTGCTGTGCTGTACTCACTCGCAACAAGGATGGATGATGATGAACAGTGGGGCTGTTCTTGGCTTGGCTTGGCAAAGCGAGCGAGGGAGGGAGGGGTTACTTGGTGGATGCGAGTTTTACTAGTTACTACTAGTAGTACTCCACCGCTACTACTAGTAGCAAGCAAGCAAGCCTGCTAGGAGGGAAGATGTTTTTTCTGTGTGGATGGATGGACTAATGTATGGACCAGCCTTGAGCCTTGCTTTGACCTCTCTCCCCTTCCCCCTTCCTTTCCCACCCACACACCACCAAGGACTAAGCTAGCCAAGCATGGACGGGGGGAGGAGGAGCTTCATGGACAGTTTTTCTCTTCTTCTCCTGCACTGCTTGAACAGTGGAGGAGGAGAGAGAGAGGGGGGAGGAAGAGACCAAAAGCAAACGAACCTTGGTGTTTGTCAAGGGCTAATCAAGAGGACAAGGAAGGAAGGAGCAAGGCCTCCAGCCTTTGCAGCTTCCACCATTGCACTGAGGTGACTAGGGCCTAAAGCCACACCCACACCCACAGCACAGTGTGGCAATCCAAGGGAAATAATAGTGTAAAGTATGGAGATGGAGGATCTGTCTGTGCTGTGCTTAGCCAGAGGAGAGAGAGAGAGAGGGAGAAGTGAAGGGAGCTTGGGCAGACGGCAAGGCTAGGCTGTTTTCTTCTAGTGCTCGCTCGCCTCACTCTGTGCTGTAAATAATAACCGAAAGGAAAAGAGAGGAAATAATAATAGGCAGTGTAGTGTAGTGTCTGGCGCTTGCTTTGCTTGCACTATCAGGAAACCAAGCTCGCGTCTCGTGTGGTAGTAGGAGTACTTGACAGAGTGATGGAGGGTGTGAGAGAGAGTGAGGGCAGTAGCGGGTTGTGCTGTGTCAGAAGCAAGCCGAGCCGAGCGAGCTCCTGGGAGAGAGAGAGGAGAGAGAAGGTGAAGGGAACAGCACCGGCATCGGCATGCCTCCACTCCACTCCACTCTGGCCGTGATTCATTCCCTGCTTGTTTGTTTTTGACATCCGTTTCTTCTCTCTCGTCTTTGTCAGGGAAGGATGGATCGAGTTGGGTTAGGCGATTTACTTGATCAATGCTCTCATGGGCTCTATGCATTCATTCACAAGACCCTTGTGCTGCTGGCTGGCTAGGCATTTAATTCTCGTGCATAAGCAAGCGCGATCGATCCTCATCAAATCCCACTGTCGGAAGATACTCCTACTCCCACCAGCAATTCATTCATCATGGGCACTCGTCTCGTCTCCCTGGCCTGATCGCACCTCATAAGTCATAACTGTTGCTGCGGCTAATTGGCCACGAACAGAGCTTGTCTCTTCACAGTCACGTGGGAATTAAACACGATTATTATCAGGAAGGAAAAAAAAAACAGGACGAATTTTTTTTGTTGACAAATCAGGAGCAGAATGCTTTGTGGCATGAGGTGTGCCACGCGATTAAGCACGACGCATGCGGGCAACAGAAAGGAGGGAGGGGGTATTAGCAGCCTCAGTCGTCAGGCTTTTTAGAGCATCTCCATCAGCATTGTTATAAAATTTATCAAACCTCTCAATGACACGTGGGGACCTATGCCAGGCCCAGGGCAGCAGGAATCTAGAGGGTGATGGGGTCCACTTGTCAATGAAACAAAGGGATGTAGGGGACCACAAAAACTGGGCTGCTAAAAATTATAGCAAGTGACTCTTCACTTTGCAAATATACCAAGTGTGGGTGCAAATATAGCAAGCTTTGTAAAACAATTTGTGAGGGACCACTTATATAAAGGCTGTTGGAGCAACATTTTTAGGCCAAGTTGCTATATTTCCAGTTTTTAGCAATCCTAGCCAAATATACAAAGGCTGTTGAAGATGCTCTTAGCAGGACCTGTATAGTGGGTTTGTCTGTATCACGCAGGGATGCATCATTGTGCCCTAGGAGTTGACCACCCACACCCCACTGCCCTAATGATACCCCCCATGACCAAACCACTGACCAATCATCTGTCTTACGCTTGCTGGAAATGTGCAACGGATCTAAACAGCGTTCCTATTTGCAGGCTCTGAACATGACGCTGTACAAGCAAGTTGTTGGTTGATAAAATAGGCAGTGTTAGTTCTAAACTTTCCCTTTCTGGGCCAGCCGGCACCACTGATTAGAGTGGCAGTATGTCCTAATCAAGCAATTCCTACAGTTAAATTAGTTGACCCCGCATCACTCACAAGTCAACACATAGACATAGGCACAAGATGCCACCTCAGGGATTCTCTCCTGATCATTGCTCATCTGCATGATGATTTGAGCTAGCTGCTACCCCTAGCACACCTTGGGGTGTGCAAAGATATTAGTACTGTCATCAGGCCCACTTAAACCCTAGCCTTGGATCCTGCAACTTTTTTTTCCTTGTCTGCTTGCTTGTCTAGAGACGAGTGAGCAGTGATTGTGGTCTTGTCTTGTAACATTCCCCTGCCCCCAAAGCGAAGATTTCTGGCAGGTCTTTCTTTAACAGCCACATGCACTTAGGGGGTTAGGATTAGGGCGCATGATGGGAATCTCACGGCTTGGGGACTGATTAAATTATGATCGCCGTGGGAGGAATTAGATTCCCTTTTTCCCTGTGGGGAGAAAGGTCCTAATCGCTTCTTTTGGTGGTGAATATTATAAAGTGTGCTAAGCATGCAAAGTGCACACAGAATGATCATCTTTAAGGTACAACAAGCAAGACGCCCTCCTTTTTCCTTTTTTCTATCAACTGAATGTTCACCTAGATCACGAGGAATGTTCATCCTAGATATCGTCTTTGGAACAATATGAGGCTGGATCATCCGAGAATATCTCTCTAGCTCAACGGAGAAAAGATTAAGATGCCTGGACCCTTACCTTTTTCTCATGATTTATTTTACGTTTTTTGTCCTTCATTACAACTTGTTTTTTCCCCCTCTCCCAATCACTTTATTCTTCACTACCTATCGGCTTTATAATATTCCGACTTAAACTTCCACGCAAGTGTCTTTTGACAATCTTGATGTATGATTCGAATTCTTATGACGAGAGGATGGGTTCTGGCATATGATGTCAAGTTTAGCTTGGTAACCCCCACAAAAAAAAGTTTAGCTTGGTAAACTATGTTTTAGGCTGTATCCCAGTCTTATATGAACCTCTTTTAAGCAGCACATGATTGGTTGAAGAATTGTTGTAAAACTCTAGTAACATTTGTGTACGCTTCTCCCGACATAGTGAAGATCGACATCGTTTGTTACAACATTTTTTTTTTCTAGAGGGTTTTCGCATAAAAATTGTTCTTCATGTTCGTCATACATTTTATTGCATTACGATTTGAAACTAGCCTCATGTTTTGGGGGAAATACCCTTTGGTTCCTGGGTGTATATACACATCATATGGGGAAAAATAATTTAAAAAAAGTCAAAAAAGTTTGGAAGTTCTTTTACAACAAACTTGACTTTCTTTAGCACTGGTATATAAATTTTCATGAATAGAAAATCAGCATTGACTTCAAGGCAAAAAGGCAAAATTTATTTGCTATTATAGGTCACTATTCACACTATTTTGACCATTTTTTTTTCTTTTTTGAAAAGAGGTCGACGAGATTCGTTCTTTTTGTGGAACTTGTTTTTACCAGTTCAATGGAAGGTTAAGTTTATTTCAAAAATATTTTCAGAATTTTTTGTTATTTAATTACTGAATTGATTTTTCATATAGGGTGTATATACCCCCATAGACCAAAAGTTACCCTCCCCTGTTTTGTGGTTTATTGGCTTATCTTCACATTTTATATGGCTTTCGAATGCTGGTAAAAGGAGACATGAATACCTACAGGCATGTACATGGTGTATATTTAAAAGCATTTGATTTTCACATCTTTGTGTTGGGAGAATATCAATCATTTCTTGTTTATTTCAGGACTGTACCAAGCTTGTTGACTTATGTCAAGTTGTGGGGTCTAAGAAAAGGACTTGCGGTATGTCCGCCATCCTGCTTTGATGTAAAATATCAAGAATACCGTTGGCCAGTTCCTAGCTGGGATGAACCTTGAGCTTATTGCGATACAATTTGGAATTGTTGGAAAGGTTTTTTTTAATAACATCAGAGTTTTCTTTTCTTTTGCAGCGGTTATGTGTGTAGGGCTCACCTTAGCGTAGGGTGGTATGAGACTGGTTTCTAGTTTTTTTTTGGTAAGACTGGTTTCTAGTTGTTACCATTTGAAGATGATTTTTTTTGCGGATGCCATTCGAAGATGGTTGCACGGGCTATATTTAACTAATTTGAATGATGGTCCGCGACAATATTAGTGGAGCACAAGTACCTCTTGTAAATTAAACTGTGTTTTGATTGTCTTAGGCTTGGTGATGTCCTAGACACTTGTAATAAAGAAATGCCTTTTTGCATCAATAGTGGAGAGGCCAAGCTCCTTTTTTCCTCTTTCCAATTTTTTTTGCGACTTATGGTCAACCTTGGCCTCTATTGCTGGACTTGGCTGGGTTGAGGTTGGTTTGGGCTTGGGCTTAGCAGCACTAGGCCGAATCTTGAACTGAACTGTACGAGGACTGGCCCAGGACAGGTTCTAGTTGCGGCAAAAAAAAGATAAAATTATTTAATGTTGTAGTGTTGTACCTAATTTTTTGTTTGCTAAAAAAACTTGCTGTTCTGAAAAAAGTCTAAAAATGGATGTAGTTTAACATCCTTCAAAGAAATCATTTTGACTTAATACATTTTGAGTGACAACGGATTTATATATGTTTTTTCTTGCTATTCAACAAATAACATGCAGTTTTTACTATTTGTGTACTTAATCAGCGTTTGAAACCTAGAAACAAGAAGACCGATAAAAGAAAGAGGGCGGATCTGAAAGCACGAGCTGCATGCTTGGATACTACTCCCTCCGTTCCTANNTATTTGTCTTTTTAGAGATTTCACTTTGTACTACATACGGATGTATATAGACATAATTTAGATTTAGATTCATTCATTTTGCTTCGTATGTAGTTGAATCTTTAGAAAGACAAATATTTAGGAACAGAGGGAGTAGATTTGAAACACGGGAAGACTCAGAAAAATCCAGCATGCACCACATAACACTTCGTAATATTGATAAATGTACTGTAGTACTCCCTTCGTAAAGTAACGATCTAAATGTTTTTTATATATATTTCTTTACAGAAGGAGTAATAGATAGTGGTACTCTTCAGATATTACGAAATTATATTATTTCACCGAAGGGGGTATTTATTTTGTGTGCCAGCATGATTACGGGGATACGAGTACGAAATATAGGGTGGTGGTCGCCATGTGTTTCTGCACGACTCGGCCAGGGCACACTTTGGAATTTCAGAGCTACTGTCCTGTTACTGGACCATGGAGATGGAGCGAGCAAGTGATCGGAGATTCGACCAACCGACATACCCGATATGCAGCTGGACTGCTGGGTGCCTCACGTATACCGCTTCTTTTTTATGGCATAGTAATACTCTTTATTTTTACTAATCAAATTGATGGGCATAATTGGAGTCTATTAGAGTCAGAACAGGAGGGCTTGTATACTGAAACAGAGGAAGAACGTGATTACACATTGCTATTTTCATACTAAAATAGCTGATGTACTGCTAGAGAGAATAGTGCCCAATGATATAAGAGTACTAATTTTTCCCGCTTGCCAGTATTCACTGTAGGTTTAAATATATTTCCTATGACAATTATCCCCGCAAAATCTTTTAAATAAATGTACTGGTTAAATGCAAAAATTGCGGTGGGTTAGGGAGGTTAGGAGGTAGGGGGGGAGGGGCTAAACTTAGCTTAAAGAAACAGTATCTTCCATAGTTTGTTTCTTGACTGTCAATTGTTATACCAGTGCTTGATGATGATTGGCCTTGGGCCTACCGCAAATAACAGCTAAGAGGCTTTCAACATGGATTATGCTCTACTTCTACTTTGTTTTCTCACCTAAGAAAAATATATTTTCCCTCAAAAAAGAAGGGAACAATATCTTTACTCTTCTTTTCCACTTAGTTCTCTCCAAATCGCTAAGATGCTAATACGGCAAGTAATACACCTTATGCTCATCCAACTCGGATTATGAATCATTCGTAGAATCAACGTGGCATATTTAGGCATGACCTCGGAGTACTTGATTTAAAACGTTAATTACTTCCACATGAGAAGAACTTTAATTTATTGTTCACACTTGTGGGTCGATAATACAAAGAGAAATACCATTTTTATATGAAGGATTTGTTGCATGATAGAAAGATATAGGATAGTAATTTGATACAAACAAAACTAAATGAGCTCTACATATAATATGATGGTTTAAGTTCTTTTCCAATAAGTGCAAAACTTATACTCATATTACTAATAACAAAGCAAATCTCGGAGAATTATTTCAGGAACACAAGAAAAATATATGCTGAAATGGAAAAGTATCTAGAAATCATCAAGTTCTTACCTTCAAACTAGGAAGGAAGATGTCCTATCATAGTGTCAAAGCGCCATCACGTTCCACACCTCCTACAAAATTATGATAACAAATCACAAATGAGAGAGGAAAATAAGCACATACAAACAAGTGTACTCAAAGTCTTCAATCCGTAGAACTATGGCATATTATATATGTAATAAGACAATAAGTGCATACAATCTTCTCACATATCAGTAGAAACCGTAAGATCTAGATCTAGACTGTATTGCCCTACCACTTCTAACAAAAACATGAAAGAGCATAAGAGATGACTAACTTACTTTCCTAAGGTTGCAGTTAATTGGAGAACAGTATGTAATCTGAAGGTGAGGAAGGGATTACATAAATACTAGTTGGCGGATGGGGGTTGTGGAGGTTCGTCGTGAGGCTCTATAGCTACCATGAGAAACGCTCACTCTAATTGCACTCTAATTACATGTTGTACTCAAGATCGGCAAATAGCGCCAAGTAGTTTTGCAGATCAACACCTAGCATGGTCATTTGCGAGTTGTCATACGTCAAGTAATAACTTTAGCACAATTAATGCGCCAATGGTGCATGTTTAGGGATGACGTTTGATACATGTAAATCGGTAGACTATCAATTGCCACACCATCTCACATCCACATGTTTGTATCAACATGAATTTGCGTATTTACTTAGGATAGCAAAGAACTTCAAAGATGCTAATATATGGCAAGTATTAGACATTATGCTCATCCAACTCGGATTAAGGACCAATCATAGAATAAACGAGACATATTTTGACATGACCTATGAGTACTTAATTCAAAGGGTTAATTACCTCCACGCAAGAAGAACTTTACTTTATTGTTACGTTTGTGAATAGATAATATGAAAAGAAACATCAAATTATGTATGAATGGTTTGATGCATGATAAATAGATATAGGATAGTAGTTTGATATAGGCGGACCTAAATGGGATCCATTTAGAGCATGATAGTTTATCTTATTTTCAATATGCCCAGAACTTCTACTCATATGCCCAAGAACAGAACAAATCTCAGAGTAATATCTAGGAACACAAGGAAAAGAGATATGCTAAAATGAAAAGGCATATAGAAATCATTAAGTTCTTACCTCCAAACTCGGAATGAAGATGTCCTATCACAGTGTCAAAGCACCACCACGTTCCCTATCCTCCTACAAAATTATGACAACATATGAAAAATGAGAGAAGAGAATAAGCACATACAAACAAGTTGTATTCAAAGTCTCCAAATTCATAGAACTATGACATATCATATATGTGTAAGACAGTAAGTGCATACAATCTTCTTGCATATCAGTAGAAACCTTAAGATCTAGATATAGACTGCACTGACCTATCACTTGCAATAAAAACCAGAAAGGGCCTAAAAGATAACTAACCTTACTTTCCTACGGGTGTGGCTAATTGGAGAACAATGTCTAGTATGAACGCGAGTATGAAGCGTAAGTAAGGGACTACATAAATACTAGTTGGGGGATGGAGGTTGTTGAGGTTTGTCCAGTCTCTATGGCTACCAAGAGAAACGCTCGCTCTAATTGCGCTGTAATTACACGTCGTACTCGAGACCAGCACGTATCGCCAAGTGGTTTTGAAGATCAACACCTGTCATGGTTATTTGCTAGTTGGCATGCATCAACTAATAATTTTAGCACAATTAATGAGTCAATGGACCACGTTTAGGGATGTCATTTGATACATCTTAATCAATAGACGATCAATTGCCACCCACCACATCCACACGATTTGCGTCAACACAGATGTGCATTTCTTCATTATTTAAAAGCTAAAAAACATTCAATCAAGAACACTACTAGAAACTATGATTTTACTGGAGCCATATACCCTAGCTCAAATAGATAAATCATAGGTGGATATTTACCTTGGGCTTGCCCTAAGTAAAGAACCATAGGTGTAGTATAAACAGGGAAAAACTCTTCCCGTGGGATATATGTCACAAGCTCTAGGCAAACTTTCTTTACCTATGGTAACCAACACTAGGGAAAGATTGTAGGGTCCATTTAAATTGTTGACGAGGATGTGACATCTAGTCATGCCATACCTAGGGCTATCCAGGTTGTCCACCAAGGTGCCGAGTCAACCACCGGGTCACAGGCGCCAGTTGGACGCCATACTAACTTGATATATAAGAAAGTGGGTGGCCATCCTTGCATGACATGATCCGGTTAAACCGAAGGACACGATCCCATGAGTAGTTCGACCCGAATCATGTAATGCTAGCTCGATCGAGTATGTAAGGCGAGCTAGGGGCCCTCACACCATTCTAGATCCATCTACCCTAAGGTTTTACCTACTCCCCATCTTCCTCCTCGGACACCGTCATAGCCGAGAGCTTGTAGAACAAGAAATACATCTCTCTAGCAATCTTCGTGATCGTCTATGAGCATTCGCGCAATACAACCAGCATAGGTAGGAGTATGGTGTTACCTCTCCAGGGAGTGCCCAAACCTGGGTAAATTGAATGTCATGTGTGCTCTCATCTCAATCTGATGCTCGCATACCCTCCGAACAAGTATGTCATCTTTAGACGGTACTACCCATCTCAAAACACCGAGAGTTGGCTTGCTAGGAAGGGTCATGGGCGTGGATCCGTGTGAATAGGTCGAGATGGCTTCCTCAAACTCTAGGATCGTCGACTTTGCATTGGGTGAAGATCTCATTCTTGCCCCCCTCTAGTTTGTCCCAAAAAGGCAGAATGTTGGGTTTTCGCCGCCTGCTTCACCATGGGTCGTACCTTCCGGTTCAGGCACATGGACTTCATTATCGATGACTCTAACGAGTTGTGTATCAACATTGAAGAAATCAGCCACATGATAGCCTGCAAGTGCACATGGTTTAGTTCTAGAATTTTAGAAGTAAGAGTATCGATCCCACATGGAGCACATGAATCAGACTTTTGCCTCTTGTAGAGAATTATGTAACTTTGTGCCTGCAGATAGTAGCAGACTTAAAGCAGAGTGAAGGCGGATTTGAATAATGATCGAGTAGTGTAGTGACTTGCAACTAAATAACATAAATGTAAATAAAGAGCAGGAAGTGTGATGACTGTGAAACAATAGAATAAAAAGGCGTTCACGGGGAGTCTGGAATCCCCATTGGTATGTTTCTAGCGCACCTATGCATGAGCATAGTATGGAATGGATACTTGAGTAACTGATGACAATTATGGTGGGAGAAGCCATGTACAGTACATGTTCTACTCGTGGTAGACTTCGCGCCACGCAGACCACCATCATAGTCTCTCCCTGAGGGTTACAACTCATGATAATTAAGGGTTACCCCGTGGACGCGGCCTCTCTAAGGGTTCTCCATAATTCCCCGGTCAATTGTGAAGGCTAAGGGAGTAGGCTTTTACTGACACCTCGAATTACCTTCACAACCTAGACTTATACAACGATAATGATATACTTGGTGGCCAAAAAGGCACAAATGCCGAGTGGGGCCCCTTCACAACATTCACAAAGTTATTAAACTAAACATTCAACAGAGGATCTCATATCCACAATAATGTTTTAGATTCTACACATACCAAGGTTCATCCATATCCCCCGAGAACTAGGGGTCTACTCGCACATGGGAACAACAAACATCATGACAACGGTAATGGCATACATGGATGAATGATTCAAACGATACACCAAATGATCCACTAGGGTTCTTGATGT
>CBMN010755805.1:0-12107 GCA_000582825.1 Hordeum pubiflorum
GTGGGCAGAAGCAAAGAGAAGAGCGTGAGAGAGCAGGCAACGGCATCTCGTATATAAAGATGAGGAGCACTGTGTTGTCGGTAGAAGAAAATAAAACATGCGCGTCCGCCGCAGCAACAGTACCGCTGTCTCCGGCGTTTCAGACGAAGCAGACAGCAGGAATCAACCGTTTCCTGCGCGCGAAACTTTGCCTAAAAATCGGTGCCGTTTGCATAAAAATCAGTGTCGTCATCAGCGCTGCGGCGCGTGCACTGCCCTGGACAGGCCGCCTTAGCCGGTGGCGGCAGGGCCCGCGGTGCCGCCTCGGCTGGTGGCGGCAAGGCCCAGCCGCCTGCGCCTGGCAGTCCGTTCCGTCGTGGGGCGGGCGCTACGGGATTCCCTGCCGGCCGCCTGCGCTGGTGGCGGCAGGCCCCAGCCGCTTGCGCTGGTGGCGGCAGGTGCCACGCGTCACCTGGCGCGCCTGCCACCAGGAAGGTGGGGGTCTGATCCGGCAATTTGACTCGCAGGTGGTCTCTTTTAGCAATTCGATTCGGCAGGTGGTCCTTTTAGAGAAAAAATCACTTCTATGGCACCAACAACATATCCAGCGGCTACCTTTTGTTCTCAAAATCAAGTACAAACTCTTTTTTTTTACCATGAGGCTTGAGCTCCATCTTTTTTAGACGTCCATGATTTTTCAAAAAAAAAAATGGATTGAGATGTGGACTCTTTTTAATGAGAGGCCTGGCGATTTTTCATTCACGTGCCTGAGATTTTCATATCTGTACAGTTATTTGTTTGGCACACAGTTTTTATTTTCACACAACATAGACGTGCATGTGGGAGGCTATTTCTTTAGCTGGGAGACTGATTTATTTACGTGTGGGGAAAAGGCACGTTCATTTTGTTTCTATAGAACATAGATACGGGGGTTGGGAACTATTTTGTAGTATGTGGTGTTTTTTTTTTTCAGGCAACATCTTCTAATAGATCTACCCCTTTCCTTTTGAAAATCGGGCCTAGACTCTCTTTTTAACGTGATGAGGTTAGAGGATTTTTTTTTTATGTGCACCCAGGGGACTCTTTTTTTTTAGATCTAAAGGGGACTCTTTTTGTACGTGCAGGAAAAGGAACATTAATTTTGCTTCTACAGAATTTAGACGTGGTCGTTCGGGACTCTGTCCGTGTGCTCTTTAGAATTACTGTAAATGTGCACGTGCGTTAATTTTAGGTTCTATTTGTTCTAGTGAGGAATCATTTTGTACGCACAATGCAACAAAGCCTAAGTGACTCAACGGGATTGCCGTGTAAACTCTGGGATAAATAAAAAAGACGAAGAGGGATGCAAGGAATGATCAGAAGCAGCAGTCTTCCAGTTATTTCCAATTGTAAAACCCATAATTCAAGCAAAATTAATTAAGGGGACATATGTAAGACATGAAAAAACTGGAGTACATAATAAGAATCTCTAAGCCACTGGATTTATTATACTTGAAATATCGATTTAAGGAGCATACCGTCTGTAATATTCGTGATGCTTCAGAAGATGGATATGTTCAAACGAAGATGATGCAAGCTTCTCCATGTCATTGACATGGTCAACCATTGCATAAAGTTACATCGGAAGAATATCTTCTGTGTCCCAAGGAGACAAACCCTTCGCTTGGAATGCACATAGACACATAGTTTCATTTGGCATTCTAACATTATACAACACAAGTCATCATGAATAAAATCTCTGGCCCAACACACATGTTTTACTTGGTGCATTTGAAAGCAAATCCTCATCTCAACCTATATCAATACCTGAAAGTAGGTTGGAGACAGTTGCACCAGCCTTTTTTGTGTCCTCTTTGCGGCCTGAGGTTGCAGCGGCACCGACGCTTGCGTTATGGGCGCATCAGCAGCAATGGTGTGAAGTCATACCTGAATCTTCTTTAGAAAATTAGAACCGGAAGGCATTGTCTCTCTCACACTACCAGGGGCAGCTCCATCTCTTCCTACTAATGGGTTAACAAATGTACTGAATCCGCCGTGGTTAATTATACAAGCAAGTGACCAGGGGATGGGACACATCTCGTCCTCAAACCGCAAGTAACCAGGGGATGATTAAGTGTTAAGGTTCCATTCCATTAGTAGTATAAATTCTGTTATGTTCTGTTTTCAGAAAAAGTGACAGTATCAGTTCCAGTTAAATTTACTCATCAGATGATAAATCCATGTGCGCCTGCTGAATTCTGCTGTTTTTTTGTTGGGGATCTCATCTCAGTGGCTGAAACCTGTTCTCTTGGAAAGAGATCTTTGAACAGAAATCATGGCATTATTATTCAATTAAAAATAGAGATCATGCTTACAGTTTGCACTACCACAATTCTATATTTGCAAGCGAGTTTGAAATACCTTCTCTTCCAGGTGTGGATGTTTGCCTTACCCATTCGCAAATGCCATTCCTCATCTCTTGAAAAGTGTCCGGTGTAGATAGATTTTCAGTTAGCATGGCAAATGGGCAAATCTCTAGCAATCTACGATTGCTATTTTCTAGCACAAGGTTATAACAAACAACTTGAGAAAAGCAAAGAATGACTTACGAAAATCCTCACTTTGAGGTGAAACAGTAAATGCAAATGCAACATGAGAGTTGTAGTTACTGAAGGACTACATGAAACAGAAAGAAACAAGATAACGGAAATTTAAAGAAGGTGTTCTTTTTTATCACAACAGAAGAATCAAGTAACAGAACTGAGAATACATATAAATCCCATTGCGGAAAATACACTGTATAGAAACATTGCAAACAGTCCCTTAATTCTCCGATCACTATGTCTCTATTTGAACCTCTGATATTATAGTTTCACTAACCTATAAATAAGAAAAGTAATGTTGATTTCAAACCTTGACAATTGAAGCATAGAAAAAAACGGGCAGGGGATACATTAAACACTCATTCATGTAATAAAAATCATAGGAATCTACTCGCATCCTTGGTGTTCAGATGAATATACTGTGGAGAGCAACCAGGAACTACCCGTACCTTACTGTTCGGGGCATCCAAAATTCATAAGATGCCGATGCGAGCTTTTGCTAAAAAAAAGGAATCCAGCTTAATAGAATATGATGATTTTCTCAATAGCAGCGACTCATCCATCAATGGTAGTGTTAATCACACCATTACTTCACTTCTTTTAGGAATACTGAAAAGACATCACTGTATTGATTCCTTGGAGTTGTTGCCTCTGCAGCTTTGCGTGCTCCCTTTAAATGGTCCCTATTTGCCATCAAGACATCTAAAGAAAATATTACTTGAAGTTGTAAGATACGAAGATGGATAAGTAATTTCCGAATGAAGATCTGAACACACACCTGCACTGCATCCATGTCATCTCAATACACAAAAAGAATTGTCATATGCAAGAGATGCACAATTGCTTCACATTACTGGCATAGCATCACAGTTTTCCACCCTGTTGACATAGACTCAGAAGTTTATCTTAATTTTAACAACTCAGTTGTTATGATAAATAAAAAGGGTGCACCTTAAGACAAGTTACATGCAACAGAACAGTATCAATGAGACATAAAGTGCAAGAATGTAGTTACACTGAAATGCTTCAGGCGTCGCTAAATATTTTTCGTCCTTTGTTGTCTTATCAATAACTGAAATTTCTGCTGCAAGGTATGTAAAGCTCAGATTCACATGCTCAAAACCAATCTCTCAAACATGAACAAAATTATGGTGCATGGAACCAAGAATGCATACAGTTCTGCGTTCTGAGGATTTTATCAGGAAAGTACCACACTTAAAACAGAAATAGTTATGTCATTCCCTGGCATTATCTCTCTCCCATCAATTTCGAAGGAGAAAAATAACCCACAGTTAGATAGGACATGTAATTTTGTTAGCAGACATGAAGTAATTGATCCACATATACTCTTTGCTGTAGAAGATACTTACATGACATGTGACGCAGGAAGCACATGTGAGGGATGCGATACTTACATGACATGTGACGCAGGAAGCACGTGTGAGGGATGAAATACTTCCACTTCTTGACACGGAGCAGTGGTCGTTTGCAGCAGATTCAGACGAAGTACTCTGCGATCTTCCTCGTGGTGAGTGTGGCAGCAACCTCTGCACGTTAATGAGATAGGGGCGGTGGAGGGCAGAACGGCCAGCATGGAGGAGACCGGTGCAAATCTCAAACCGGCAGGGAGCAGAGGGCTCCGCGCCGCGGGCTTGTTCGCCGGCGGCCGCCCTGCATGCACCCACTTCGTGCTTAGGGAGCAGACTGGTGCGAGCGGAGAGGCGAGGGATGCAGGCGCCGCAGCACCACGGGGTCGCTCGCGGCCTCGTTCGCCGGTGGCCGCCCTGCGTGCGCCCACTTTGTGCTAAGGGAGGAGACCGGTGCGGCCGGAGAGGCAAGGGGGAGCGGAGATTCCGCTGGCTCAACCCCAGGTGCTCTCCGGCGGGTGCGGGGAATCGGGGCCGAGGGGCGGGGCTGAACGGCAGCGGGTGCGGAGGAGTGCGGCGGAGTGCGGCGGAGTGCAGCGGGGCCGAGGGGCGGGGCTGGGCGGCAGCGGGCGTCCCTCGGCGCGGATGAGGTGCGGAGAGGAGCGGCGGCGCGGGGCGAGCGGCCGAGCGGGGGCGGCACCGAGCGCGTGGGGGCGGAGCGCCGGCGCGGGGCGAGCGGCCGAGCGGGGGAGGCACCGAGCGCGCGGGGGCGGCGGGGGCAGCGGCGGCACCGAGCAGCACGAGGGCGGGGGTGAGCGTCTGCGGGAGCGGTTCCAGCGTACGATAAAGCAGAGTTTCGTTAGCGAGGGTGTTTTCATTAGCGAGTGAATCAGAGTTTCGTTAACAGCGTCGTTAGACCGTTGATAACGTGATTAGACGCTTCAGATTTGTAGTTGGATCTGCCCTCTCTTTCTTTTTTAGGGGCAGTAGATTAAAGCTCAAGCGTGTTTTTTCCTTTATGCAGCTTAAGGTATTATGTACATTCAATAGCTAAAGATTTTTTAATTACAGATCCAACGGTTACTTAGTTAGTTTTTCTAAGACTAACGTGGATCCATGGTGCATCCAATTAGCCTTTATGCAGCTTAAGGTATTACGTACATCCAATGGCTAAAGATTTTTGAATTACAGATCTAATGGTTAATTAGTTAGTTTTTCAAAGATTAACGTAGAGCCTCGTATGATGCATCCAATTAGTAAATATATAAGACATAAGATATAAGATATTGTATGCCAGCGCTCCCATATCCAATCGGCAGACAAGATTATTTAGTGTGAGACAATATGCTCAACTATCCCTTCACAATTATATGCAGATCCGAATGGATAATGACAGTATGGACGGGCTCCCTTATCAAATCACACTGCTTTAATTATAGCTATATATGGTTGGTTAACCACCATACGATCGTGTGCTTCAACTGTTGACGTCTGAGATGGAGGATGTGTGCTTAATAATCTGTGAATTATTGGTCTTGCTGACAACATGTGCCATGCGGTGCTTAATAATATGGGTTACCATCCTTGTAATATACTTCCTTCATCTCAAAATAAGTGACTCAACTTTGTATTAACTTTGTACTAAAGTTAGTATAAAGTTGAGTCACTTATTTTGAGACGAAGGGAGCAGTATTTTTTACCATTTGATGATTAACAAGCATTATAATCTCTTTCTTTCGTATTTTCTAGAGAAAC
The DNA here is from genome assembly GCA_000582825.1 of Hordeum pubiflorum. Lineage (NCBI taxonomy): Eukaryota > Viridiplantae > Streptophyta > Magnoliopsida > Poales > Poaceae > Hordeum > Hordeum pubiflorum. Next base: position 5,684 of record CBMN010755805.1, read on the forward strand.
AAGTCAATCTAATTCTAATATTTACTAACTGGAAGCACTAATCGAGGCATCACGTTAATCCTCAAAACTAATCATATTAGCCATCTGATCTCCGTATTAAGTATCTGTAGCCGTCCGATGAGATACCTCAAGAGTCCTGACCTACTGTCCCACCTTTGTGTAGAAAAAGGGCATCTCCCTCACGTCAAAAATGGGCATATCCCTCGCGGACTGCTTCCTCCATCGATCCTACCCTTCAAATCCCTAGAGCTGCTGCTCCATCTGGTCCTCATCCCTCCCTCCCATCTCCGATCTTCATGTAAACAATCCAATAAGCCTCTTCTGGATGTAAGCAATACTTCCAGCGAGTCTCACCTCTTCACAAGAGGCTGAACTCTGCTGCAAGCTACTGGATATATAGTTTCTTCCTGATCCTCTACGTACGAATCACCTCCCTGTCGTCCTCAACGAATCGAAGATCGACCTAAAAAGAAGGCCACAATCCAATCAGGTCTCTCAATGATCGTGTTATTGTGCAGCCCTTTAATCTGCAATCAAGTTTTTCGTTTTGGTAAGATCAATTTCTATGATGATTGATGAAGAGGAGCTGATATACTGATGGCAGTTTCAAAGAGAGATAATGATTATTGTGGTTGGAGAACTATGGTTGAAATTTCTCCCATACATCTTCTCAGATTCCACGTCCCAATCGGAAGTATTACGGAGTAGTTTGTTCCTTCGTTCCTATCTTCAACCCGCCGCTCATCCTACATCCAGCGCCGCCGCGTTCATGAGGCCTGCTCTCCAGCGTTGCCTCTTCCTCTCTTTCCTGCCACAGACCGCTCGCTCGCCTGCTAGCCTCTGCTACTTTGGTCTCTGAGTTCGTGCCATGCACGATGTGTTCAAAATGCTTTAGTTTTTATCCTTTTTCAGTTAGAGTCGCTGCACCATGGAGCTACATATAATTATAGACTGACGGCTTTGACCTGCAAATCAAATCATATCATAGCAGGGAACTAATTCACCGTACGTGTAGCCATGGATGGATGCATGCATGATGTGACCGATCTGCTCCCGAGAGGAGGAGGCGCCATTAGACACTGGCCAGGAGTAGGCACCATGATTCACTGCATTGACGGGTTTTTTTTTGCGGGGTCACTGCATCGACCTTGACATCACGCATGCATTCCGGCTGCAAAACATCTGACAGCTAGCTAGATATAGAGTAGATCCATGGATACTCCTCTTATGGTTCCACATTACGGGCACCATCAATGGGTAGTATCCATTGGATACTTATTGTTGCATATATAGTCTGTGCACATGCCAGGATTTGGAAGTTTTCGTAGCCTTATGTCAATAGTTATGGCCAATCCGACGGTGGTATGACCGCTTAGGAATATGTTGTTCTCATACTGCTCCGTCTGAGTTCTGCTGCCAGTCTGAAATTTTTGTCAATGCTTTGTTTGTTCTTTAACAATTATTATTTCATTGCAATACTGTTTAACTACTGATCAAGGTTTCCCTTCCTGCAGCTTTTAACGTAATCTTAGTGTAGCATAGAAGTTGATTGCGCTCCTCTGAAATAGGTTTGTATTCTCTGCTGGTATGATATTTCTTAGAAAGTAAAATTTCGGCAATAAATATAGATCCATTCAAGAATGGTAAATAAATTAGTTCATATCGATAGAGTGATAAGATTTAATTATGTGGATATTACATTCCAAGATTTCCTGTTGTACGAAGATATCATGTCTTTGATTTGTACAAAAGATTTCTCTGCTACTCTATCAGCGGCTGGAATTTACTATTGCTAATCCCCGTAGAGGAAGTAATAAAGAATCATGCCTGCACATGCATCTAGGTGAATTCTGAGGCGGAACGTCTTCTTTCTATTCTCTGAGCAATAAGTGCTTTCTTTCTAATCTGCAAATAGGAATAAGAATCCTCTTCCTCTTCATATACACCTATGAGCCAAAGTGAGTTTTTGCTTCTTCTTCCACCAAATCAAGTGTTCTTTTTCCCGTGCCACAACACAATGATTTTATTTTTTTGCCGACTCCACCATTTTTGTGCGTCCCATGTTTTGTACAAATTTGGAATCAACAAAAAACAACACTAAGCATTACGGCAAGGATGAGTCGAGTGGCCGGCGACGCGTCACGAGACGCTAATGTAGCTTGCTTGATGTAGAGGGGGAGCCGATGTACTGATGGCAGTTCAAAAGAGAGATGTAGGTTTGGTCGGTGAACTACACTAGAATTTTCTACCATACATGCTCTCATACTCCTGGCACTAGCGCAGCACTAAGTATTACGACAACAAGGAGTCCTACGGCCAGCGGCGCGTCTCACCTGGCGTGGAGAAAAGGGCCAGTGCCGCACATGTTTATTAGTCCATCTTATTTTAATTGTTTACTCTTATATGTTGAAATTTCTGTTATTTATAATTAATCCTCCTCATGTCTTGATAGCCAAGTATTTCCTGATTGCATGGGCTGAAAACTTGACTGATCGTGACTTTGTTCCAGTTTTGCTAATCTGTATACATAACCTTCTACTGCTGTAAGCTGTGAAATACGGATAATGGTATTTCTACTGCTGTAAGCTGTGAAATACTGAAAATGGTATTTATATTGCTGCGAATAAAATATATAATTCAGGCTATTTTCATGGCTTTCACCGTGTTCTTTTCTTGGTAGGTTATCCTTGCTGATCAGAATTTATTCCTCTTTCTAGTATATTAGAATTCATGAACAATGTCCGTTGAATGCATGATATTTTCAGGTTGTATTTTATCAAACATGAACTTCTCTGTATTTTCCTACTTTTCATACGATTTAATTCATGGCTATGCCCTGTAGAGGTGCGAGAATGGATTTTTTACTTATGCAGTTTTGACTTTTCATCTGTGCCTGGGGCAGAATTCGGTTAGCTACATAGAGTATACTTATGGTCTAAGGATGTCCACCATGGAATCTATGAAAAGTAGCAAACATAACCTTCAGATTCATGTAACTTGCAGTTATCTCTCTTTCATGCACTTCCTCTGATAACCTGAGACGTGCTGTCAACAAAATAAGTAATAACTTATGCGTGTGCAGATTCACCACATTCGCCTCAAATGACGAGTTTCTCATGTTGAGGTTACCTTCGTAACATCGTCACCGTTTTTGTAACGAGATGGAGTCCTGAGTTTGCATCTACACCATATTGTCCTTTCTAAGCATTTAAAAACTCCTTTGAGATAGCTAACACTGTACTTCTTTTCCACCATTAATATTTTTAGAGCTCGCGGTTACATATATTTGGTGTTTCATTGTCGATTATTTTTTATTGCAGATTCCTACCTTTTCTCAACTATATCAGGTCCATATATCAAAACATGATAATTCACATGGTCCTTCTTTTTTTCCATGTAACTTCTCTTTTGGCCGCAAATGTTTGTCGTTTTTCCTTCTACCACATTACACCTAAACAAATTGAAAACAGTAATGAGATGTGGCCATTCTTCTTATTAAGCAACCATTATGCTCCTCCTTCTTAGTCATTTGACATTGAAGTGAATTCTAAAATGATTTTTCAAACATTTCAAATCTACTAATCATGGTAGTAGAAATGCTAAAAGGACATGCTTTTATTAGCAACTCATCAGTACATACTTATATTGTAATATCCTACTCAATCCCGTGTAGATCCATAAGCATAATGTTTTTTCCAATGAAAATTGCTAAGTATTCTGATAAAACAAGTCGTTAGATTCAATAATCACATTCTCTTTACTTCAAACCATAAGAGAAGTGTTATATTAATATTCAAATATATACTGATATAGATTTCACCATATTCAACTGATTGAGAAATAGTTCCGAACTAAGTTGTGAAAACTAATTCATAATTCTTAGTATCTACAAGTTCCTCAAAATAGCTAGCCCGTGCAGGTGCACGGGTTGATGACTAGTTATTATTATCCGAACGAGATTTCATTAGCATGTAAAAAAATATATCTATGGAGCGTTTCGGGAGCAACTTGGGTGCCCATTTCACAAGCAGGAGTTGTGAAGCCCTATAAATACTGTACCTAATTACTATTTCAAAAACATAACTGCCCTAAATGTCCGTGCGGCCTGCTTGGTCACTGCCCCAACAGAAAAATTGCACCCAACCACAACAAACCCGTCCAAAAATCTCGGGCTGACCGGCACCCCCATATCCAGTCCATTTGTGGAGGGATAGGGAGACACCCGAACACCTTTGGCCACGCCCGCCACGTTGGACTGACAGGTGGGACCCAAGCGGAAACACACAGAAATCCAATGGTACGACGGCCGTCTTCTTAGAGTTTAGCTACGGACACATTCATGCCCCTGGGTGGTGCCACTCCGTGTGCCACCCGAGGGACCAAGTCCGGCTATTTAAGCCGGCCGGCGAGGCAACCTTAGCACGTCCCATTTTCATCCCTCCCCGCAGATGTAGCCATGGTCCGGCAGAAGGTAACCAAGCCCAAGCTTCATTGGGCCTGACTTGATGGGTTATTCATGATGGACGAACATACAAAATTTTAGTGCCACCTCACATAGATACAAGAGAGGAGGTAATCATACAGTAAACGGATGAAAAGAATTAAAGAAACATACCTTGCTTTATTAGTAAAATAGCAAGAAGCGCGTGCGATGCAACGGGATAATAAGTCATGGTATTCAAATTAAGTTCCAAATATTCACGTCATGTATATAAACATACTTGAATATTTGTGTATCAAACGACGCGCACGCGGACGTAATACTTGTGCATTCTAACATGCTCACAATGGATCGATGTTGGACTTCATCCTTGATGTGCTTTTGTTCAATGCATCCTCAATGCGTGTAGGAGAACGAAAAGAAAAGTTTAATCTCACGATGAACGAAAAACTGCAGGGCTCCATGAATACAAAAGGAACGCTCGTTTTTTTCATTTTTATGGGTGACGAAGTGGGTCATTTACTTTAAATTCAGGGGTGGATTTAATGACCACGAAGAAATTCAGAGAAACAATTAATGAAGAGTTTTTTCACATACGAATGGTGAGGTGGGTAATTTACTCCCAGTTTATGGACAGTTTCAACGACAGGCAACAAAATTAGAGAAACGATTAACAAAGAGTTATTTTTCACTTATGAATGGCATGGTGCATAATTTATTTTAACGTCGCGGTTAGCTTAGGATAGGTGGATGGACCAAAGCCAGAGAAATGCATCGTCCTTTAATATTAGGTATAAAAATAAACAAGGCAATATATAGATATAGATATAGATGTAGATGAGTCGTAGTAGTAATAGATGTATCATTAGAAACTCCCCAATCATTTGCCTGGGGTTACATGGTTGATTTTCATAGAAATCTCTGCAGACAAGTACTTTACGCATGCCACTAATTAATAACACCAGTTGACGCCCGATAAAAATCATTGCTCTTCAAGGCATAATTCCGGTGGTCTATCTCCATATAGAGGTTAGTAACTCCCCAATCATTTGCTGCTCTCACTTACGTATTATTTTTACTAAATGACTTCTGAGGGATCTTATGTTGTCAATTGAACCCTCAAAAAACTTATTTCATGGCATGACTCCCTTCATTCACGCCATGTTTTCAATACTCCCTCCATGATCGTTAAATTTTATTTTGCTTGCTGCTATTTTCATTGGCTAATGCATTAAATATGATTTGCATGTTGCTCTCTAGGAATTAATGACATGAAAACCAACCTAGTGGTTGGCTCCTCACCATTTTCCAAGCGGGCCAAATAGGATTCATTATTGCTCTTAATTATTGGTTTAGCATTTTTTATCCAATCTCCACGCACCTAGGTTACGATGCAGCTCCTTAGATGTCCTATGCAGCTGGACGGAGGGAGTAAACGTAATAGCGCCTAATTGATTGGCGCCACCAAATCCTCGCTGGAAGTCAATCCGACGTGGAAAAAAGTCAATGGCGCCTAAAAGTACCAACAATGGAAAATAACATTGGTTAATAACATGCATATGTTACTAGTTTAGGTTACTACCTCCGCAGACCATCTGGCTTCCAGAAACGCCAACTTAAATGGCACGGGTCTAGCCGTTTGTTTGCTAGCATCCGACATGGATTGGTACGCCAACTTAAATGGCGTGGGTCCGTCAGTTGGTTTGGCAGCATCCGGCATGGATTGGTCCTCGAATACACGGACGTGGGGCATACAGGAGTCGAGATTAATGAAGGAAGTTAGAAAAACATTGGTGTCAACTGACATCACTGCCTCTATGGGAGCTTCGTCCCTGGGGGTGGGACCTCATGCACCGCTATACAGAGGGAGGGAACACAGACTCCAGACGACAAGTACTCCAACTATAAGTACACTAGTAGAAAACAGGCCTTTTATCCCGGTTCCAGAGGACCTTTACTCCCGGTTCTGGAACCGGGACAGAG
>CBMN010755808.1:0-12129 GCA_000582825.1 Hordeum pubiflorum
TGCGCAGGGTCCGGGGAAGGGTCCGACCACTTTGGGTCTATTGTACGCAGCCTTTCCCTACATTTCTGGAAGAGGTTGTTTCCAGGACTTGACCTCATGGTCACAAGGCAGCAGCTTTACCACTGCGCCAAGGCTCCCCTTCCTGTATGGTAGGAACAAAAGAACAAAATAATCATGTGTCGATGTTGGCTGCTGGTATAGTTCTGTTTCATAGGCCCAGCAGTGCCAGTTTATTTCTTGTGCGTACCCAATGCAGGAGCAGGGGTTACTGATTACTGGTTGTCTGGTTCATTACTTCACTGCTTCTTGCATGTAGACCGTAACTGTATCACTTGTAAGGGTTCATTACCTGGTCTCGTTTGTATCTGTGTTATAAGGTTGTCAGAATTCACAAGAGCAACACCCGAAATCTCTCTACCGAAATAATTTATCAATTACCTGTGAACTGTATTTTCTGATACCTATCTATTAAACCGACAATGCTGTGTTTACCGAACAAACTGAATGGACACCCTTGTTTGGGATGAGAGGAAGCATAACAAGTAACTACTGGAGTGGTGGGTCGTAGTAAGACCTGTATTGAAGTACATGTGATTAACCAAACTTTGCTCTTAACATGCCTAACATTTGTTTGATCAACTGTAATTTTTTTAAGCATGCATACATTTCCGTAAGGATGATTTATGAACTTATCTTCCATTTTCTTCAATTTTTCAGGCAATACAAAGAATATTTGGAGCATATTTTGGAATACCTGACGTCATTTATGTATCGTACAGAGCCATTGCAAGATACTGATAAGATTTTTGCAAAGGTCAATCCTCTTGACTCTTGTACATTCTAGTATATTTTATTTCTTCTGTATTCACACCTTGTGTTGTGCATCACTTCAGACTTGTGTTGGGGTATGCAGATATTACTCATGATCTATCACTGTTATGATTAACTTTAGCGTTGCTGGTGGTGGGGTTGAGAATATATACTTAACATAGAGCTAGAAATAACTACTATCATCCGCATATAGGTTCACACTTCCACGGTAAGCAACAACTGACTAGCTAATAGTATCTATGCTTGTGCAGTTGCAAAGTGAGTTTGAAGAACAGTGGGCCAATGGCGAAGTACCTGGATGGGAGAATAAGGGCACAGAGAAAGAATCTGAATCGCAAGAGACTGCAGTAGACCTTGATTACTACAGTACTGTTGAAGAGCTTGTAGAGCTTGGTCCAGAAAAGTTGAAAGGGGTATGACCTTCTGACACAGTTAGTGTTTTATTTTATTTCATCCTTAGCTTGGCCTTATTTAATACTGTAACATTTTTCCAGGCGTTAACTGCTCGTGGATTGAAGGGTGGCGGCACTGTTCTACAGCGTGCTGAGCGCCTTTTCTTGCTGAAGGTGACTACTAAACACTCTTGCTAATCTTGTTGTTGGCTATTTATCAGTTTTAAATTTGCTGCTGATGGTCATATTTTTGCAGCATACACCCTTGGAACAATTGGATCGTAAGCATTTTGTCAAAGGTGATGATTTGAAGAAGGAAATTGCTTTGGTTGAAGTGAAGATGAAGCGCTTATGTGAGATTCTCGATGAGGTCAGCTCTTACTCTTTTTTATGTGTGCACAATGACTTGTGCTTTCAATTACCCATTTCAACATGGGTAAGTTAGTCAAATCATGACCACACCAGTTTAGTTTGAGGAATGGCCTTGTCCCAGAATAGGCTAGTCCATTGCGGATGCTCCCATCATGTAATGGGACAACTATTGATTTATTTGGGCATAGGTATGGCATGGTCATGAATATAAGTACTGGGACCATTTTCTCATGGGATTTTTTATGAGTTGCCGTGAAGAAGTTTATCTGCTTGGATCTTTTGCCTCAGATCTCAGTTGGTGTGACTGTCTAAAATGCCCCAAAGCCGAGCTGCCGTTTGATGATGTGCCCCCTAGGAGGGGTTTCCGCAATATGAACTCACCTGAGACTTAAACCACCAAGCGGACAGATCTTCTTGCCCCTTCTATATGTGCCCTGGCTCTGTGGCCTGGCTTATGCTGGCAGCAAGGCACCCACCGCTCTGTCCTTCCATTTTGTTGCACATGCTTTCTCTTGTTATTTTGATTGTTTGAGTCCTGCATTGAACCATAATTCTTGATTTGTAACCAACAACAACAACAACAACAANNACAAAGCCTTTAGTCCCAAACAACTAAGGTCTGTACACCATGAAAACTCCTTTTCTGATCATATGTTACCATGTTGAAGCTCTCTTTTAACATATATATTGTCATGTCGGATTCTTTTTCGAGAAAGTTATATCTGTCCTGTTCTCAGGAAACCGGTCAGATTCTTTTGTTGACAAAATTTATGGTAAGGTAAGGAGTAACCTACTTTGCCACAAATCATTAAAAAAACTGACCGTATAGATAGAACCTAAACTCGCGTGCTGAGGTCTTGAACACAGATGATGGGATGGTACATCTACTCCCTATCCCACTTCCTCTCATCTTCTAACTACGAAGTAGGCATGTGAAATGTCATGGTTGTCAATCCATCCTATTCCTCGAAATGAACATTAATATTAAGGACTTAAGGTGTCCACTGAGTTCATGACCTCATGCTATTATACTATCTCATATTTGTTAACCTGGAAATTCCCTAACTTACCTCAGAATCTCAGTGTTTATCAACCTATGTAAATTAGATTCTCAGAAGAGTCCTTATTTAGACTATGTTTCCTTTCCTTGTACCCCAAGTCATGTGTAATATAGAGATAAGTTGCTTTCATAACATGGGATTATAGCTTAGGTTATTTTTTTCGGGCGTCGCAACTCGCAACTCGCAACTCGCCCTCTCGATCCAATATTGCATGGCCGCTGCCTTCTGGTCGTCGCTGCTTCTTCTCCCGTACGCGAGTTGCTTCCTTGGTCAACGCCTCCACCGCGATCCTGCTTGGCTTGGTCTGCGTTCTGCCTGCTCACCTGTGCGTCAGATCGGGGCGCCCGTTGCTATCCAGATCGGCAGCTGCTCCCGTGCGTCAGATTGGCTTGCTGCTCCTGGACGTGCAGGTCCACGTCCTGCATCGAATTGGTTGACCTCTGCCGGCCGCTGCTCCTGGACGCGCAGCTTCGCCACCGCCTACCGTATTCGTCGCCGGCTGCCACCTCATCACTGGCTGTCGTTCTGCCCTCCAGATCTCCGTTGACTGCCGTGCCTCACTCCTGATGCCTCCCGCTGAAGGGGCCGTCGTCCCGGACCGGGTCGCTGCGCTCTTCCAGCTTTTCCACATCCTACTCCATCCCGTGTGGCTCCAGCCTACTGTTGCAGCTCGCCTGTGCAACTCGTGCGGCTGCTGGATTGGGGTGCTGCTACTATCAGCTACCTGCTGCTATGTAGTGCTACTATCTGCCACGTGGTGCTGTTAGTCACCCCATGGATCTGGTTCCACCGTCCGTCTGCCTGATTGATCCGGCTATACCTGCTTGGTCCGCTGCTTGATCTCGTAAAAATAAAAAAGAATTCTAGTTTTTCTGCTGCCATCCCATCTAGTCCAGTGTGTGCGTTTTAGCTTCTAGTTTTCTATGTTTCCGCTGCGCCCACCAAATCCGTTGATATTTTGTATTTCACATGCCATGTGAGTCCACAATGCCTTTATCCGTCAGCCTTTCTCTGGTTTTGATCCTTTCTATACAACTTTTTGTGGCCTACTTGCCCTTGTTTTCTATAGGATTTTCTTGGACTTTTTTTGCATTGTGGATCTACGCCCATTGTCTTAGCCGCTGAGCTTCTTTCGCCGTCGGTTGTCGTGAGCTATGATTTTCTGCGCAATGCTTTATCCTCTGGATGTGCCACCTTCTTTTGACAACTCATCTCCTCTTCTACTGATGTGGTGTCTTCCTCTGATGTGTCATCTTCTTTGTTATCCCCTTTGGCTTGACTCGACAGGTTTTGAAGACTTCATGCCACGACGACACTCTCAATACGCGGATTTTGGATTATCATTTTTTCTCTCTAGTGTCACACTTCGTCAAATGCGGGTGTTAGGAAGTATTAGTATTGGTGCAGGAGTCCTTATTAGACTATGTTTCCTTTCCTTGTACCCCAAGTCTTGTGTAATATATATATATATATGCCCCATGGGCTATGGAATAGAGATAAATTGCTTTCATAACATGAACAACATCTATCAGGAAGAGAATAGCAAAAGTTGCCATCACCTAAGTGCTTGCTGTCACCGATGCCTTGATGTACCTTTTCTATCACGTTCCTTACAAAAGTGATCATTGGTGAACCAAAACCTCCAACTGTACCATGACTACCCTACAACTAGATTTTGAACCAACATTTCCATGTGTATGGAATTCTATCATGATCTACTTTTCTTGGTGTGGTTTACGGAAGTTTCCTTTATCTTGGTAGGACTACCAGTCATTGGCATTTTTCACGGCATGTTCTTCTAACTAGCAAATGAGCCCGTGCGTTGCAACGGGTGAAAAGAAAACACACTGCCTAACCTAGTAAGCATGACTCGAGACTTCAATAGGTCCATGTCCTTTATTTAATACATGGCATCCCATCTGTGCTTCCATTTATTCTTCTTTCCACTCTCGTCGACCGTGGCCTTAGTGTTCACACAATCACAACATGTTTGAATGTTGTCAATCTTAATACGTCTCCCTTTTGGTATAGGATGATAAATCAATTCTTTTCTGTGAGATTTTGGCGAGGTGTGCATGCGTGGTTATATATATTTCTTTTCGTTTCTCATCCTGGTTTTGCCGAAGTGTCCATTTTTTATTTGGATCGGCCCGGGTATGAAAGAAAGACTGACCATACGCTGTTGATTAAGGTTTCATTATAAATAACATTTTTTAATGGTTAACAGGTAATATCATATTTTGATTCCATATATTTTTTTAATCAAATTTAATATATAACATGTTAAATTTGGAGTTAGGGTTTAAANNATATGGATTTTTGAAAAATCACTTAATAATGTACTGCGGGTTGATTACCAGGAACTTGAGGAGTTTTTATGAAAAATAGTATGACGGACCAAGAATACTTATTTCTTTTATTAGTAGGTATAGATTTTATGTCCATTTTCAAGTTTAACCTGGTGCTCATGCCTTGGTAGATTTTATGTTTTTTTTGGGTGCAGGTCATTGTAAGAACAAAGGAAAACGCGGAGAAGAAGCTGACTTTGACCTATGAAGAAATGGAAGCAGAACGGGAAGAAGTACTTAAGTTTCTCCTTTTCTTCTATTTACTAAAATGCTGTTCTGTTTTCTGTACTTCATCTTCTTTAACTTTGTATAGGAAGAAGTACAAGCTGATAGTGAAAGTGATGACGAAGATCAACAAATTTACAACCCTCTCAAGTTACCAATGGGTTGGGATGGGAAACCTATCCCCTATTGGCTCTATAAGCTTCACGGTCTTGGTCAGGTACCAGCTTTGTCGTTAACAGCTTAATTAGTTATCATTTATCCATATATCTTTTTGGGTCTTCGGTTGGAGGTCAATGGCTCATCGTACTGTTTGCTGAATATTTCTATGTCATCATATTAGTAAATTTTCTTCCTACATGAATGTATTGATCATCACTTTATTGTGACACCATTCTATTTGGAAAGTAAATCAATTTCCATTTTATTCAGTGACTGCCAATTAATTGACTGATGGGCAGTGGCAACTGGTATAAGGGATGTACGGTTGGATAGCACAACACGTCACACCTAGGTTAACCTAGTTTGATTTTGTCAGGCTAGTGTCTGGTTTATTGCCAAACTTTTGTAATGCCATACTTTCTTAGTCTTGTAACCCCACATTTTTGTAATGTTCTGTAATTTGAGGAAGTGTTGACCAGCAAAAGAAGGTTTTCATTTTTCTCTTTCTCTAATACTATTATCAACACGATGTTTGGAGCTACAAAATGGCATGTTACGGAAAACGAATGCTAAATCTTAATGTTCGATAGCTTGTACATAGTTTCACCTGTCATTTGTGTTTTGCGCCCGTGTCAAATATTAAACTCTGCTTTGAACATCGATAACACTGTTGCTATTATATGCCCAGACATCACCATCAAATTTGGTTCTAGACCACTGATGTTTCAACTGTCTGTTGTCAGGAATTCAAATGCGAGATATGTGGTAACCACAGTTACTGGGGGCGAAGGACTTATGAGCGCCATTTCAAGGAGTGGCGCCATCAGCATGGGATGTGATGCCTTGGTATTCCTAATACCAAGAACTTCAACGAAATTACATCCATTGAGGTACACCGTCCGCCATTTGCTATCGTCTTGTCCATACGATGTCTTGCTTTGCCACAAAGTTGCTTTGACATGCCTGATTTGTGCTGTCAGGAGGCGAAAGCACTCTGGGAGAGAATACTAGCAAAGCAAGGGCTGAACAAGTGGCGGCCAGACTTGGAAGAAGAGTACGAAGACAAGGATGGCAACATCTACAACAAGAAGACGTACACTGACCTGCAGCGCCAAGGCCTGATATAGATATGCGACTCTAGTGCTTTGGGGTTTGGAACGCAGCGCTAAATCCATTGAAACCTGCTGACCTTGATGTTCGTTGCAAGTCTGTATTAGCTTTTTTTTTATGCCGCCAGATGTTACTTGGGAGCTCAACATCCTTCTTCGGGTTACATTGCAATTTGCATAGTATGCTCTATTAATTGGTCTATCTTACTCGGTGTTCTTAGGTCCTGCTCTGTCAAATCCTTTCAAGGTTTCTCTTCAGGGTCAACGTGGGGAAAAAAAATCTTCTAACGGTGTTGGAGTTTGATTTTATTTTTTTGAGCAATGTTGGAGTTTGATTGTAAGGAAAGAGCAAGGCAGGAAGTAGGGCTTTGTCCGGCCTGAACGGCTGAACCTGAGTAAATCGTGTGTTCCCCTTTACATGCGTCTTACAATTACTGATTAAATCAACGCTCTAGTATGCCTTGATAAGTCCGAGACTTGCATAGCGCTTGCATTTTGCTGGATTTATTTTATATTTTTGGTGCTATTCTTTTAGTCCTATGACGTACTTGTTAACTATGATGTGCTTGCGGCAACATAAGACATAGCGGTACAGTATGCCAGTGTGCGTTCATATATGTGCGTGTGTGCATGTTTGTGAGTGCCTACATACGTTCTTCGTGCTTAAATTTTTTACTTTAGAGCCAGTTCTTTTGGCAACTTAAAAAATAAGCTGTCGCCGGCAACTTAAAAAATAAGTCGTCACCTCCCCAGCTTTTTTCATATGTCGTCTCCCTTATTCATCGGGGCTTCTGAACTATTTATGAGACAAATAATTTAGAAGCCTCAACAAATTTTAAAAACGGCTTATTTTTTAAACTGTGAAGAGGCAACTTATTTTTTAAGCTATTTAAAAAAACTGGCCCTTAGTTGAAGAATGTGCATAATTTTCTCTAAAATAAAGAGATTTATGGACCTCAATATTACTGTGTTTGCTAATCAATTGGCAACTGAAAAAATCAAGTGATTAGTCAAATTGAGGGGCAGAGTGTTGAAAATGGACTGAAATTCTTGAAGAAGATAAGTCGGTATAGGTGTCCCACATATAACCTGTTACCCTAATTCCTTGGGGAAGGATGACGAGCACAAATCCCTGATAGTGGTTCTCGCAATTCCAAACCTCTCGATGACAGGCAATTTTCCCTATCGTGCGTGCTGGCGAGGCCGCGGATACCTCCCCTCTTCATTTGCCGCTCTGCCGATGGGAGGGGGGGATCTCAGTTCTCTCATGGCTTGCAAATAGTCGTAGGGGTAGTGTGTGATGCTGCATCGTTGGGGTGGTGGGAACGACGCATGGGAGAATAAATCTGCATCAACTCCATTCTCTTTCAGGGTGGCGCCTCGGGACTGTATGCCATGTCTGCTCGTCGATCTTTCTGATCGGCGGGATTAGGTTTTCCGGTCGACGTCGGTGAGACAACGACGACGACAACTCCACTGGAAGTTTGTGTCCTCCTGCTTCGTCCACGTTGAAGTGGCGTTTCCTCCAACGTCGTTGACGAGCAGTATGACCTTGTTCAGGAGGTGGCTGGTGCTTACTACCTTTGGTGGCGACGGCAGCGTACAAAACAAGATGGCATGAGTAAAACAAGGGATGAGGTTCTGATTTCAAAATAGATGACAGATATGGTGGTCTTCCTCGATGTCATGGATTGGAATTTCCAAATCCGAGGTCAAGATGTCATGGGGACGACCCTTGGCCGACATGCCACAAAGTCATGTGCCTTGCCGCGTGCGGTGGGTCCGGTCTTCAGTTTACAAAGCCTCGACAGCGGTAGTGTCTCCCTGACTATGACTACGATGGATGCCTTTCTCCTCTATTTCTGATGAGCGTCTCGATGATGTTGAAGGTTTGAGATAATCGATGGCTTTAACGTGTGCAAGGAGCCCTTGGGATTTGTTTGTATTTTCATTTTTCTTAGACTGTGTCGTGCAAGGTTCCCAGGATATATGTCATGCTTATGTGTGTTTCGCCTTCTTTTTTTACACTTCCGTGTGTTGTGTTGTTTTCATGCATGTGGTGTGGGTTCGTGTAATCTTGGTTACCGAATTTTTTTTTACGAACCTGCCGTACCCGGAGCGCCTACCATCTTGACGTAATCCTAGAAGACGTCTTCACCTGAGATCCTGAAGAGCCTCCGTTTCCGGAACGAGATCCTCTGACTTAGGAAGTTCTACTGCCGAGGGACGTCGTTCGCGCTGCACCGTCCATCAGCCATCCGACGACACTCGCGGGGACTACAGCATGCGCCAGCTTTTCACTCGGGTGGAACACAAAAATAAGCGGCCCATCGGCCCAGTCCGACGCTACCCATTGCTCTCGCCTCACTCCATGGCCATCATCGTCGGTCAGTTGCTCTTGGCGCGAGCAGCTGCTGCTCCATCAGGGCACGAGCAACGTAGCCGTGGAGCGGCAGAGCCAGACGTTGCCCCGTCCATGGCTTGACGATGCCTAGCCGTCGAGGTGGCGGAGCCAGCCGTGGCCGCATACAGGGTGCCACGCCCCCCGTGCCGTCGAGACCGCTGAGCTGCGGACCAAGCATTGTCGATGCCACCGATTCTTCTAGGAGGATTCCTCTGCTGCTTGCCTCGCGTTGCATTAGTTTGCTGATTGCTTTGCCTTGCTGTACAGGTGTCTTCAGTTTCAGTTGTGCAGAAACTGCAATTTTAATTGTGCAAACAGCAGAGAAGCGGCAACAACAAAGAAGCAGCAACAGCAGGAGAAATGCCAAACTGAACTTGTAACTGATGTGAATTGAGTGTACACTTCAGTGAACAGTGTGACTGAAAGTTGTATCCATATTGTAATCATGTAATTTGAGAGTGGAGTTGGGTGAATTTGAGTGTGATTATTGTTACAAAATATTGAGTGAATTAGCCGTGTGGAAGTGCATAGAAAATATTGGGACTAATAGTACTGGGAAAAGATTTTTATCAGAGAATAAGCAAAGAGTAGTGGTAATTGGGATAAGAATAAAATCAAGTAGGATCAGTGTACTTGGGATAAGAAAAGATACTTATTAGAATTGGAATCATGGTGCACTGTATCAACCTCTTCTTCCCTCTCTGTTGCTTCTTCCATTGGAAAAATATAATGTTTGATCAGAGTTCAGCAAGCTGCTTCTTTCATCAGAAAAAAGGGATGCCTGATCCGAGTTCAGCTGGCTACTTCTTCCATCGGAAAAAGGAAAATTTGATCAAGTTCTAAAGCAATCTGATGATGAAAGTTCAATCATTTTCAGTGTTTTATTCATGCAGGCTACTTCTTCCATGAGAAAGGACCATGGAGACTTATGTGAGATTGAGAAGCAGAGCAGCCGTCCCTGCTGGACGCCGAGGATTTCGGATCAACTTTGGCGCTGTTTCTGTGTCGTTGGCGTCTTTTTCTGTGACCTCTCCCGCCTTTTTCCCTCACTTCCCTCGTCTCCCTCTCGCCGCTAGCGTCGGACTGGGCCGATGGGCCGCTTATTTTTTTTTTCACCCGAGTGAAAAGCTGGCGCAGGCTGTAATTCCTGCGAGTGTCGTTGGATGGCTGATGGACGGTGCAGCGCAAACGACGTCCCTCTGCAGTAGAACTTCTTAAGTCAGAGGATCTCGTTCCCCGTTTCCTGCGCCGGCTAGAACAAAATTCCCCCAAGATCCAGTTGGAGGAGCATGGCAGAAGCGGCCGTCGGCGGGCCTCACCTCCCCGAGGAGATCGTCACCTGGGAGATTCTCATCCGCCTACCGCCGAAGCTCCTCATCCGGTGCCGCGCCGTCTGCCGCTCCTGGCACCGCCGCCTCACCTCCGACGCCAAATTCCTCCTCGCCCACCACCGCCGCCAGCCCTCGCTCCCGCTCGTCACCACCCAGGACACCCATGACAGAAGGATCGACACCCTGGACCACAGCACCGGCGAGCGGCGCCCCGTCGCGCGGAAGGCCCTGGCCGCAGCCGACGAGCACTTCGACGTAGTCGCCTCCTGCGACGGCCTCCTTATCATCGTCGCCTACGGCGGCCTCTACATCTGCAACCCGGCGACTCGCCAGCACGCGCCCCTCCCGCTGCTCCACGTCTACTACATCTCCGGGCTATACTTCCACAGCCCGTCGGGGTCCTACCGAGTTCTGTGCTGCTTGAAGACAACCGAGGACGGCCAGTTCCGTGCCGCATACCAGGTGTACACCCTCGGGTCCGGCGAGCTCAGGTGCGTCGGGGAGCCTCTCGAGCCGTGGGCGTCCGGGGACCTGGCGCAGGCGATGCCGATGATGGCGTTCCTTCACCCGCACGTCCTGGCAGGCGGCAGGCTTTACTGGCAGCCCATTAAGTTGCCTGGTGCTGGTGGCAACGGCAAGGTGAACAACATGCTGGTGTTCGACACCATGGCCGAGTCCTTCCAGCATCTGGTTTCGCCAGTTGAGGGCTCCTTTCTTGAGCCGTTTGAGATGAACGGCACTCTTGGATTGTACGACTACCACGGCAGCACGGCTGATCTCTGGGTTCTTGAGGATCACGAGAGTTGGGCCTGGTCATTGAAGCACCGGATCAAATTGCAGGTGATGGCCTTCTCTCTGGTGCCGGACATCCAAGGCGGTGTGTTCCTTCTTTCTGAAAAAGAGGAATCAAACTTTCTATGGCAATATCTGCAGCATGTTTCTGGTGCTGATGGTAGTTTGTCCACACGGTATGAATGGAGCGCTTATCTGAACCTTAGGAGACTTAGGCTCAGAGAAAGTCTTGTTCAGCATTCCTTCTTCTCGATGGAAGGTGATAAGGGTGGTGGTGTGGATGGAAAGCCGTTGTTTGATGGGTTGTCAGTTGTGAAGGTGCTTACTGCTGATATTTCGGAGCTGCACTAAGGAATCCATGATGGACAAGTCCGTTGCATTGTCGCAGGGGTGACTCACTGGTGATGATGTTTTTAGTATGTCTTTGCTATATAAGTCTGTGTATGTTGCAAAGTACCCAATAAGCAAGAGACGAGTAACCTGTACCATGCCTGAAAGTTTCTGGTGCTTTTGCCCCTCTTCACATGATAGGCATGCAGAATAAAGTGGTTGTCATATCAGGCTTATTTAGTTTCTGCACTATTATAAACTTTGTAACACGCTCTGCCATTTTCGCTGCTCACTTGTGTGCAAAAGATGCAACATTAGGTAGGGCTACTTTGTTCTGGACTCATAATCACACTAGTACCTGCCTTCCTTGTGTACTACGGCATGTCTGTAGCCTGATTAATCAATAAAGACGAAGCTCTTGGTATCAATCAAAGAAAATGAAAAGAAAAACAGAAGTGATTATCTTATGTCCTTTTAGCTTTTTTGGTCTTTTATTTATATAAGTGGTAAGTATGTCTGGTAATCAATTGATGCTGTATGGAGATTTCGATAAGCAACCTTTTTATCTATGCTGATACTTTCAGTGTAAAGCTCTTTACTTGGCTTTCTTCCTGTATGCCTTCTCAAAGTGAATGGTACCGGTAAGATAGCAGCGTTACATGCGAAAATGCCTTTTGGAGCTCCATGGAGGCCGGTTTTTGAAAAGTTCAAAATTCATCAAATTTCATATTTTTACATTTCAAAAAAATCTGAAAAAAATACAGATGTACATGAA
>CBMN010755811.1:122-17627 GCA_000582825.1 Hordeum pubiflorum
GCAGATCACAAGTATCACATAGCTACCCAAACAAGAGCAAGTTGATTTAAATTTGAAGCTCAAAACTATTAAAACCTTACAATAGATTTTGGAGATACAAAAGGTAAGACATGAAGATAAGGTGTCTCTCAACCATAAGAAAAGTGAGAACAAGAGATAATAAACACTAATGATAATCCAATAGATAGCAACATGGTTCACATAGAGCATAAAGTTCCCACACACATAAATAATACTAAGAAATGGAATAAACATTATTAATCAAAGACTCAAGCTCATAAGACGCAAATGAGAAAGCAAGGGAGCTTGAGTCAACTACCTATAACCCATACTATCAAGCTAACTTCTCCCCGTTTGTCATCAAGATGACAAAAGGGAAAAAGTATCATCAACTACCAACCCAACTCAGCCGTAGGGAGCATGGCGATCCCCAAAATAAGCTCCATCAGAGTCTTGATCTGAGTCATGAGGGCGAGAGGAAGTCGCTTCATCACCATCTTCAACATTGAACCTGACAAACGGGGACTTGTAGCGATAAAAGGCATACATTTGACTTAGAGCCATGAGCGGTAGTCAAACCATTGCCCCGAAGCCCATTTGCCCTGGTGCTCTCCTTCCTAGCCTTGTGCTCCTCCCATTGCTTCTTGTGCATGTCCTGCTGCAGACAAACCTTGTTATTGAGGAGGCGCCAAACCTTGTTGTCTTTCTTATAATGAGAACCACTTGGTTCCCCATGGAACTGAGCACGGGAACGAGAGCGAAACTCAAATTGATGTACTCCTCCTCAGCAACCTCCAGATCAACCGCTGGCCCCTTACCCTTCAAGAAGGTTGAAGGCAGTAGCGGCAGCCAACCGACGACCAGCAAGAGCATCTGGTGCCACCTGAGCAATCGAGACAATGATAAATGGGCATAGATTGGCACTTTGCGGTTCATCACCATGTTGTGCATCTCATGCTACATGAAATCCATCACATCAATGGGTCCATTGGAAGACTCGTGCCAAGTGTACTAAAACAAGTTGATGAGATGTCCATGAATCTTATTCTTGTCGCCCACTTTGACATCTATGGTCTCACGAAAGAACAGGTGCATAGTATCATAGAACTGTAAGAGACCACCAACACTCCCAACCATCGGAGGGACAAACATCGACCAAATGCTTAATTAACATCTCTTTAATACATGGCAACATTTTTTCTATACACATTTAACATTTTTCAAATGTTTGGTTAACATTTTTTAAAATGCAAGATTAACATCTTTCGAATATATGTTCAACATTTTTTCTATACATATTTAACATTTTTCAAATGCTTCATTACCATTTTTTAAATACTTGTTTAACATTTTTTTTTTCAAATGCTTGATCAAAAAAATCAAATACATGATCAAATTTCTTCAAACACATTGTATATTTTTTTCATATACATCTTCCGTATACATGAGAAATATTTTCTCTATACACACAATAGTTTTCAAATGCTAGGTAACTTTTTTTCCAAAATGTTTTATGTAATATATTTTATTTAGAATACTTGGAAGTATAAACAAAAGTAAAAAAGATAGAACAAAGAAAACAACAAAAGATAAAAAAACAAAAAACAAGGTTGTATCCTCCAGCACACCTGGGCCGTTCCATCTTATGCCGCCCTTGACACAAGATTTACGTTCGTCTCGGTATAAGCGAGGCATAGGTGCGTCCCGCTATGGGCTTCAATCTACGGAAGATAAAAATCTGGGCTGTTGGTTGTTGATTGTTGCTCCGTTAAGGCGACATCACTATTGAAGGAGTATTTTTTTCAAAGGTTACTCTCATCTTCCTAGGTTGCAACAAATGGCGCACTGCATGTGCCCCACTTATTGCAATCTGAGAGTTTTTTCTTTTTTCGTAGATTCGTTTATTAAAATATTTTATCTTTTAAACCATGCGTCCAAATCTCGATCTTTTTTTATCGTTGGATTCCTTGCATCAAGATCTTCAAAACTAGATCTCATGTTGATAGGTTTCTACAAACACTTTTTTTCACACAAAAAACCGGGCAAAAAACCCGAATCGGGAGCACTTGCCTTTCCGAAGAGGTACAACTGTGCCTCTCGCGGAAACAAATATGTGTATCTGCGACAAGTACAACGGTGCCTCGTGAAAAAGAAACACGTTTTTTAGAGGTCTCGCAGAAGCAAATCCATGCCTCCACGAGAAATAAATCTATGCCTCTCGCGGAAGGAAATAAACACATATTTTTTCGAGAGGCAAGAACCGTTCCTCTCGCGGAAAAAAATCCGTGCCTCCACGTGAAGTAAACATATGCCTCTTGCGGAAGGAAAAAAACATATTTTTTTTCCTTTTACGAGAGGCACAACTGTGCCTCTCGCGAAAGCAAATCCGTGCCTTCATGAGAGGTAAATGTGTGCCTCTCACAGAAAGGAAAAACAAAATACGTGTTTTTCCTTTTCTCGAGAGGCACGGTCGTGCCTCTCGCGAAAGCAAATCCGTGCCTCCGTGAGAAGTAAATATGTGCCTCACGCAGGAAAAAACGCCTTTATTGCGAAAAAATTGTGTTTTTGATTTTTTTGTCCAAACCTAAGGAAAAACCCAAAAGCCAAAAAATACTGAATTTTTTTCATCTAAAAGCCAAAAACACGTAAAAAAAATCCAAAAGAAATGCCCAGCACGCGAGGCAACGGCTGGGAGCGTGCCAAGTGGTGCGCTCCCATCCCACCGAAAATGACCTTTGCGGGGGCTTCAAAGGAGAGTACTCGCCGATTAGTTACTCCCCCGATTTTTTTCTCCGTTCTCAGTTTGCATCAAACCGTAAAGTGTCATACCTCACAAGCCGTTGCTCTTATCAGAATGAATGAAAGGGCTTGTGAATGTTAGCCTTTTTTGCGAATTGCATGTGAATCTTAGTCAGAATGATTCTGAAAACCAGTAGCTAGCTAAGCATGCAGTATGCTTTTTAGTGTATCATATATTCATATGTATCTGTAAAATTAATATGATGTTGCAGTCAAAGCTAGATATCGCGTTTTCATACAGCTTTGGGCCGTATAAAGCTACGTGAGCCATTTTTTGGGAGGATCTAAGTGTTGAAACTTAGTTCTATTGACAGACCTGTTCACTAAACATGTACAGAAACAATAACGCCGGAATGCACCTTCGGGGCAATTTGGCATCTTGACTGCTTGTGTCTGTTTTCTGCTGACATGTTTGAATACATAGGTTTTCGATACGGTATCGTGGACATGTACGATGGAACATTTTTTAAAATTCCAGAACATTTCTTGAAAACATGAACATTTATTCAATAGGTGAACATAATTTTTGAAAACACGAACATTTAAAAAAATTCTAGAACATCTTTTGAAAACATGAACATTTTTTGAATTGACGAACAAACTAGCCTTATATACAAAAGGATATGACTCAAGAGGGTGTGTCTCATTTATATATAACTATGGATTTCGAGGAAAGGTGGGGAACTAACTCAATGGGTTAGAAACTAAAAATCATATAAATGGTGGCTTTTTCAAAAAAGATGCATGCAAATTGGGTCCCTGACTCGGTTGCATATCTTTCAAATAAAATAAAAAATGGATCGGAGATGGGCTTGCAACTAAGAAGTTTCAAAAAAAATGGTTGGGCCCAAAAAACAAACAAACAATGTTGAGAAGTTAAAAAGGGCTAAAACAAAACAAAACGAGTAACTGTAAGGATCGGGGCTCACATTTTGCATATTAAAGATGGAATTGTATCTGAGATAAAAAATGGCCGCTCACCACAGTTGCAAGTTGAGGTAAAATTGTAGTTGCGACAAGAAAAACTTGAAGCTTAATTGCAAGTCGGTGATGAACTTGCAACTAGAGCGGAGAACTAGAAAAGACAACCTACTCGCAAAAAGATGATGTGCATGCAACTAAGGCAACAAAAAAAAGTCAAAAAATGCCAGATTACAAGTAAAGGGTGGGCTTACAACTAAGAGTGGAGGACAAAAAAAGGTTCGGTGCTAGTTGCAAGTTGAGGGTGGATTTGTAAACTGAGTCGGCAATAAAAATTTCAAGCTCATTTGCGTGTTGAGGATGGACCTGCAACTGGGATGAAAACAAACTACGAGCTCTGTTGTGGGTTGAGGGTGGGCTTGCAATTTGGACAACAAAACAAAACTACGAGGCCAGTTGGGAGTCAAGCGTGAACTTGCAACAGGGACAACTACGAGCCTAGTTGCAAGTCAAGGATGGACTTACAGCTGGGATGAAAAAACAAACTATGGTTCTAGTTGCGAGTCGAGAGTGACCTTGCAACTGGGACAACTACACAAAACTACGATACTAGTTGTGAGTCGAGGATAGACTTGCACCTGGGATAAAACAAACTACGGATCCAGTTGTGAGTCGAGGGGTAGACTTGCAAGTGAGACAACAACAAAACTATGGGCCTAATTGCGAGTCGAGAGTGAACTTGTAACTGGGATAACTACGAGCCCAGTTACGAGTCAATGGTGGACTTGCAACTGGGGTGAAACAAACTACATGCCAGCTATGAGTCAAGGCACGCTTGCTACTGGGACAACTACGCAAAACTATAATACCATTCGCGAGTCGAGGATGGACTTGCAATTAGGAGTCTGGGACAATAACAAAGTACGGGCCCAATTGTGAGTCGAGCGTGAACTTGTAACTGGGATGGAAAACAAAATGCATGCCTAGTTCTGAGTTGATGGCGAACTTGCAACTAGGACAACTACGAGCACATTTACAGTTCGATGGTAAATTTGCAACTGAAACAACTATGTAACTATGAGCCCAACGAGTCCAAAGTCCACTTGCAATTGGGATGAAACAAACTGAAATGAAAAGCAAAACAGAGACTCCAGTTGAGAGTCAAGGTTGGGCTTGTAATTCTTTCATCCAGACGAATTGCAGTGTCCTTCTCACCAAGAATAATAAAAACAAGTGGACACTACCACACACGATACCTACCTAAAAACGGTCAGCCCAAGGTAAAAAGATCACAACCAACCCACCCCATAACAACGCTATAATGTTGTGCATCAACGAAAACAAAAGAAAACATATGTATAAAAGATGCTTAATCTGTGTTATGAAATATAAGGAATCTAGGCCAAGCTGGATATGCATGTGCTATCATTTCTCTTTCTAAAAAAGACAACCCAGCCCAAACAAAACACAAAGGAGAGCAACTAATCGGTGAGTACTACTTCGGAGCCACCGCTAGGGTCATTTTTGGTGGGCTGAGAGCGCGTCACTTGGCGTGCTTTCAACCGCCGTCACGTTTCACGCTCTGGGCACTTCCTTTGGATTTTTTTTATTCCTTTATACGCGTTTTTGGCTTTTAGATGATCTTTTTACCCTTTTTCGGTTTTATTTGATTTCCCCTGGTTTTTCTTAGGTTTTGGACAAAAAAATAGAAAAAAAAAACTTTTTTCCTTGGAAAAAACATGCTTTTTTCTGCGAAGCACATATCTTCTCGTGGAGGCGCGGATTTATTTCCATCAGTCACATGCCTCTCGGAAAAGGAAAAAACGCGTTTTTCCCCTTCAGTGATAGGCACATATTTCCTTTTCTTGGAGGCATGAATTTGCTTTCGTGTTTTTCTCTCGAGAGGCACATATTTGCTTCTTGTGGAGGCACATATTTTCTTTTACGAGAGCCACAGTTGTGCCTCTTCGGAAAAGGAACAAAAGTGCTCCCGATTTGTTTTTTCGTGAAAAAAATCGTCGAAACCTATCAACATGGAATCTAGTTTTGAAGATCTCAACGCGAGTAATCCAACGGTGAAAACAATTCGAGATTTGAATGCACGGTTTAAGAGATGAAACATTGTGAATAAACGAATTTACGAAAAATGAAAACTCCTAGGTTGCGTCAAATGACAACATGCAGCGCACCATTTATCGCACCTTGAAGAGGTGGGAATGATCTTTGCAAAGAATAGTCCTTAATTAGTGATTTCGAACACAACATAGACACATCCTTTTGTGCTGAAAAAAAGAGAGCATATATGGCCCACACAGGAGGTGACCAACACAACAGCCCAACAAGTAGAAAAACATAATGCACAACCCAACAAGCACACTTCGCGAGGACGACGATCTCCTACGAGCGCGACTTCGCGAGGACAACACACACAAATCTTGGCAATCAGATCGTACGGTTTAAAACTTAGAAGTGCCATAATTAAAAATCATCTAGATGACATTTAGCAAAACTGAAAAATCTAACGTCCAATTTTTTGGCATGGCAAATCAAATGTCTTTTATGGAAATTCATATTGGCGTAAGGATGGTAAATTTAATTTGAAAGCACAACAATTTCCTGACGAAAAAATAAACCTAGATGGATTTGCCATGCTCGCCAACTAAACTTGTCATTCTCGAGGAACATGATGTTAATGTGCCATGAAAAACAATCGGTTTGCCATGCCTGACGTTCGCTGAATATTATCAACTTCATCTTAAGCACCATCTGCACCGATACGTATTTGTGTGGCACAGACGCTTCACCTATGCTATAGAAGCAAACACCGATGCCTAGTAAAAACTGGACAAACACCGCATTTGGCCTTAAGAACCTCTCCCAAATATCTTTTTTTTTAACACCTCTCCCAAATATCTTCCATTGTACAAGGCCTAAAGCTTGGTGCATTGTATACGATGATCCTCGTAGTTATACTCCTACCAAAACGCTAGAACACCATGTGCGGAGATCGGCCTCGGTCCGGCTACTTCATCGTCCCGGGCGGCTGCGTCACGGGCTGACTGCTGCCCCCGTTCCCGCCCCCGCCGTCGCATCGTTCAAAGCGCCCTGCGACTGCGACTGCGTCACGCTCCCGACATGCGCCGCGGGAGGAGCGGGACCGCGCGCGCCCGGGTGAAACGGCGGGCGTCCCTGGAACCGCCCCGGCGCGGGCGGGGCCGGGCGGGGGCGCTTGGCGATGGGCCGGCCTTGGACCGGCCGGGGAGCGAACGGACGTGGACGTGGACGTGCGAAGCCGTGCGGGAGGAACCGGAAGTGCTGCCTCGCAAGCGGGCGTTCCTGAAACGGCGGCGACGGTCCTTCGTGGAACGGGAGCGGCGCCGGCGGGCGGTTCCGCAGCACATGTGGCGGCAGCTCGCCTTTGGCCACCAGGTACTCCGCGGCGAGGCGACCGACCTCCATGAGCACCTCCTCCCTCCTCTGCGGCGTCATCTGCTGCGGCGGCGGCTGGTGGCGGTAGGGCGGAGCATTGGGCCCGTCGCGGAAGCCGGCCCACCCGCCGCTGCCGTACGCGCCGGATGGGGCCGTACCGGGACGGGGGTCGTAGTAGTGGCCTCCGTTCTGCATCTATCGATCTTTGGTGGCGGTCGCCGAGTGCAAAGCTCGGTTAATTTGAAGCGACGCAGACGACGATACGACTCAACTCGACGCGAGGTTAGCGTTGCTATGACTCTATGAGGGCCCATGGTGATTTAAAAGGCCTACATGAAGACGAGTCGGGGCCGGACTCGGATAGCCGAGTGCGAGCCGGTGACGGGTTCGAGAAGTGGAATCTCACGCAACGTGAACAATTTCAACTCCTTCCCGTAGCTGGAGTGCTGGACAAGGTGGTGGAGCTCACAACATATATGCAGAGGTCCCAGATGCGCGCGTGCAGTTTTTGGGTTATTCAGCACATCCAGTCAGGAAAAACTACGTACAAGGGGAAAATACTGTACTAATGGTTTTGCTTTCTCAACAGAAATAGCTGGAGTATAATAAGCTTGAGAAAGCCGAGACATCTTTTCAACACAACCACTCAAGTGCAAAATCAGATCAAACTCCCTGAATCCATCGAATGTGCAAACACCTTTTTCACTGGTTCACTTGCATCAGATCAAATACGTTCTTGCAGGTTTGAAAAGGACAGGCATCCCCTTTTCCCCTCTATAAAATGACGAACAATGACACCGTATTCACTGGTTCACCCTCAATGTTTCACAACAAATCGCGGTGCGAGTGTGACAGACAACATACATTGTTACTTTTTGCACATTCTACCTCCACTAAACTTCACCATCAAAAGGAGTGTTGTTAAGACATATTTTCATGGGACATACTGTATCTACCAGTTAAAACATCGCTAATCTACGTACCTTCTTCCCGGTATCTTTTCCGGAAGCCACACTCAGCACCAGAGCTATTTGGGTCTCTCCAGACCAACTTGCTTTGCTTCTCTTTCCCGTATGTTGCGAATGAAAGTTTCTGCACAAACTCATCCAGATTAACTTTATGCATGAACACTAGAAATTTTATGACATCAGAGTTTGTTTGCGTATACCTGTCTGGCTCTCTTGTCAATGGGGGTCCATGATGGATCTATGGACGGCTCTATCCTGTTTTCGTGACTTATGCTTGGTTGCATCTTGAAATCTTTTCTTGTTCTATGGGTATGTGCTTTAGTTCCTTCCCTGGCTTTATCATGATGGTCAGTCCCAACAGATGGGTTCCGGTTCCTCGATGGAGTATCTCCATCTCCTCGGTATCTGAAGGATCCAATATGTGGAGGATTTATAATCTTAGCTGCTCCCTCCCTCATCCTTGAGTTTGACATCATTGCTGGTGTATTACATCTTGATCTCTCCTCACGTACTCTTCTTTTTTCGTTCATTTGCCTTAGATAATCAATCTCCCAGCTTGAGCCACGTGAAGTCGCATGAAGGCCAGAATCCTGTTTCAGAAAAGCAAGCGAGCTTCTTGGATTCTGCATTATTTCCTCTCTTGGCTCATGATATCTGCTGCCCACATCATTCCTGAAAGAGGTTGAGGCAACATCCCCATGTACATGACCCTTCCAAGTGTCATGTGTACCTCCTGAAATGTCCCAGTAACCAGTATCATCATTGATCTCCAATGCAGATGGAAACACTGGATGACTGTGACTTCTGCTGAATGATGGTTCACTTGCGGGAAAAGAGCTTTTGATTGGTTCTTTACCTCCTGATTCCGGTTGCCAAGAGAAGTCGTATGTGTCCACCATATTGTTAGCCCTTCTTCGGTTATAATGTCTCGTATCTGCAGTCAATTCATTGCTGATATGATCACCCATTATTGCATCAATACCGTGCTTTCTTGGCAGACAAGAGACCCCTTCACCTCCCCTACTCAAACTTTGATCGAACATAAAGACCTCTGGGAGCTGAGGCGTTGCATCCTCCACGCCAGAGAACTTCCTCAACTTAGGCTGTGAGAATACATTGTTATGTTCTACATAGTCACCAGGCAATTGGTTTAGAAGATCGGGATGGAGGGTATCACTAGCTGGTACTGCAAAAACTTGAGAGGCACACCTTTTCCTATTACTTGGAGACTGCAACAATGCACTGCAGATGTCTGAATCTACAGAAGAGCCTTCCGTCATTACAGACCTAGATTCACCTAGCTCACCGAACTTGCACAGAGCATTGAACAGAGAAATGCTCTGCGGGGACGACAGATACTTCTCAACAGCCTGAATACGACGCTCATGTGACCAGCCGAGGAACTCCACAAGGCTGCCTCCACAAGTAAGCATAATGTATGCAGACAAGGGATTGATTGAAGGGAATTTTGTGAGAAAAGATTCAGCCAAGCTTTCTGATTCAGGTATATCTGGAGAAGGAGCTTTATTCAACATATTCACCTTCCTAATGCAACTGAGAACTATCTCATCTGTTGACTTGGGTGTGCATGAGAAGAATATCTGCAAGTTCATAACCAGACTAGCAGCTGCAGCATATAGAGATTCAGATGACTCCATTACAGCAGAAAGAGAGTGGGGTTCACCTTCAAAGACCTGCGAGAGTAGAAGCAGTGAAACTGTTCAGTAATTGCAGACATAACTCAAAGACAGGTATACCATGATAACCCTATCAGGTAAAAGAAAATATCTCAGGAGTTCAAAACCAATTACCATTATACAACCACAGAAACAGAAGCTAATTGACATCAGAATGTTGGTCGCAATGATCTCTACAAATTTTGTTATACTAGATGTCTCTGCCGATGCTGTGAATTCATTGCTCCCAAAGATTTTGGTCTCAAACCATACTAGGCAAGCGGCAGCACTGAGTATTAGGTCCACAGGAAGATCAATGTCTCGTTCCACAACCTGCATTCCTCCTTTCTCCAAAGATAGTATCTGCTGATAAGATGATCTCCGAGAGAAAAGCATATTCTTTCCATGACTTCCAGTATTTACAACAATCGCCGGGGTGGATAATCTTCCTGGAGCGAGGCGACCAACTTTTACACCGGAAGGCAAGTCAGTACCAGATAGATTGTCTTGTGGGGCCTTTATCACATTTGCAGATACAGAAGAAGTAGAGCTGCTCTTCTCAACTGCAGGCACAAAATGTTGTGAATGGAGGATAGTTCTTTTGCTCAACATTTCCTCTATGTGCCGCTGTTCAGCTGTAGGAACAAAATTATGTGCATCAACAAACTCTTTCTCCAAATTTTCTTGTTTGAGCAGTTGATCATCTGCAGGCAATTTTGTTGTTGAATCAGCAGTGCTATATTTGCACAGATTTTCCTGCCGTCCTTGCAGCTGATTAGTTGCTGGTATAAAGTTCAATGAATCAACAATACGCATCTTGTTCATCTTCTCTTGCAGATCTTTCTGAAGTGCATGCAAAACCGTATCCTGCAAATAATCAGGACGGATTCTTATTTCTTCGTAGGCATTTTTTTGACAAGGAGATCATTTACTGCCCCATCAACCATTGGTAGCATCCATAATGAGGGTCTAAAAAAATCTGAACAATTCAAATGCAATGCACACCATCCACAAGATCTGAGATGTAAAACCCATGCTCAACAAAACTATGCAGCCACTGAAAACGTGAGTTAAGCGACCTATAATTGTTTGAATACTGCCAGTTGCTTTCTGCACATTTTAGTGAGATAGCCAAAAAAAGGGTTGCATTATTTTGTAATCATCTACTCCCTTCATTCCAAAATATTTTAAGTTCGAGGTTTGTCCTAAGTCAAACATCTTTAAGTTTGACCAAATCTGTTGAAAAATATACCAACATCTACAACGCCAAATTAATTTTATTAGATTCATCGTAAAATATGTTTTCATATTATATATAGATTTGATTTGTAATATTAATATATTTTTCTATATACATGGTCAAACTAAAAGAAGTTTGACTTAGGACAAACCTAGAAGTTCAATTTTTCAGTAGAGAGAGTAGAGTTTATCCTGAAGAAAACTGAACTTCGTCGGATACTAGAATTACTGAACTAAACAACAACCAATGAGTATCCTTTCATATTTAACATGTGCATGGTAAAACAGTAGTAAGTCCAAACAGCTTGACCAACATATGGTAAAACGAAAACAGCAATAAGTTCCTAACATCATGACTAACATATGAAGATCGAACTAATGCAAGTGTGAAAAAGTAATCGATGATCACCAGTGTGGCTCTCAACTCCTGGTCAGTAGGGTTGTCCTCAACAAGTGCAACCGAAGGATCTTCAACATCCACTTTGACATAGAGGAAATGCAGTTGTGGAAACCCATCTAAATTAGGAGCCAGAGACAACAAGGTAGATAATTTATTTGGACCTCCGTATTCCAGTACGATGCCAAACTCACTGAAAGGGAATGAAGCTGGAATGTTCCTTCAAAATTGAGACCAAAATAAATATAATAAATATTTGACAACAGTCACACTAAAATCATGATGCGTGTAGAAAAAAATCATCTACCTATAAATACAAGTGAACTCAGCTACAATTTTTTGGGAGGGCAATTTAATCATCAATGGGAACAAAATGCATAGAAAAAACAGAAGCCTCACAGGTATTTTGGGAGGGCAGTTTAATCATCAATGGGAACAAAAAATGCAAGATCGCTTGACAAGTACCAAGGCACTGAAAAATACAAATCCTCCTAGAAATATGTTTCTAGAGTTGTAAACTTGTAATCTGTCTAATCAGTTAGAAACGAAAATCAACTAACAATTGGGCATGAACTGTTCATACAACGCATACATTGTGTTTGCTCACAAAAATGAAAACAAATCTAGCCTTGGTTCCAGTGAAGTTCAAATGTTGCGAAGTATTCAGCCTGTTCAAAACTATAACTATTATTTATAGTTTCTTGTGAATAAATCGTCCTGACATTGGATTTTTTGTAAGGATCCGACAAGAAAAACAAGTGGAGTGCAATACTGCAACGAAAGAGCTGATTTGATCCTATACTTATATGAATTCCCTTATGGTGGTTTACTCATTCTGTATGCTAACTGGGGACATTTTGGTAGAGGTCACATGAATTTTTTCATAAAGATTGAGTAGGTTACTCCAACAACCAGATTATTTGCTTCTAGAAGTAACTTGATTTATAGTAAACTCTGTAAAACAAGAACTGGAGCAGATAACTGGCATGATTTGTTTATCATGTGTACTTACTTATTATCTAGCAGAATGCAGTATGATTTCGGCAATCCTCCGAGCACCCAAGTTGTAGGGTTTGGCTTGTCCACTGGATCTAAATAAGTTGCAGCAGGGTCTTTTCCTAGCTCAACAAATGTCATCTTCATCGAAGTTAATTTTTGACCCAATGGCAGCCAGAAAGCTGTATCGGCAACTATAAGGATCTGTTGGCTGGTACGTGTATTAGATCTCAGGATCATTTCAATGTCATGCAATGATGGGTGAGAGTCAATCTGATGCTTCTCAGCTTTCCACAGTGCTTCACTAATGAAACTATGAATATTTCTTAACCTCTCAGGAATATTTTCAAAGCTTCCAATCAGGTTGCTTATGTACAGATGGCCAGCATGCAAACCAAAGAAACATAGATAATATGCAACCTGTTTTAATCCATAGAGTACAATGAGTTCCATCTTATCTTCATGTTTACAGTGACTATCAAAGCCATCTGAACCTTCTCCAGTTATCAGTCCAAGAAGCTTCTGCTTCGAAATGCTTAAATGCCCCTCCGAGAAAGTATGCCTCAAATATGCACTTTCTTGCAAAGCAGTTGTATAGCTTCTATGGATGTGTTTGATAAGGACTCGGATAGAATCTGAGAGGCTGACAGGATGAATTTCTATGAGCTTGTCAACTTTAGGCCTGTTTGGAAAAGAAGCTGCTTGTTCATTTAAAGTAGGGATATCTAAAGTAGAAACATTTTCATCATTGGTTCCTCTCTTGGTGCCGCTTCTGACATTCAAGTAGAAATTTATGTCACTGGATTGTGACATTGACTCAAATAAGGAAGCTGCCTTTCCTGAACTTGGCTTTTCCATGTGGCCGTGGCCTCCAGTATCACTTTCTTGTCTGTATTTCTGAGCTGTTTCCACTATAGGAGGTGGATCATGAGGTAGAGGGGTAGGCACATAAATATTGTTCTGTTTGTCCTCATCTTGGTGTTTTGCACTTCTCCAAAAATACTCAAGAAAATCAAAGCCAGGTGCTGATGTCTGCTGACAATTGACTTGCACCTCAGAATTCAACTGGCAACTTTTTACCTCCTCAACCATGCTTGCATAGGTAGAGCATATCTCCCGGTTGCACGGACCTTCCAATAAAAGATGCCAGTCCAAATAAATTTTGTCGGCTGCAGAGAGTGAATGTGTTTTGAGGGAGCAAAGTACTTCTCCCATGGAGGGGACCATAGACCTCAGTGTCATATCACCATCAGATAAAATAGGTGTAGGTAGTGATCTGAATGTATCGTCAACCAGCACCAACTCAGAGCTAACCACTGATTCATAGAAACGTCTTGCTGGATCAAAGTCGCCTTTGAATATTTCATCAGATGTATTCAGCTCAGCTGCATCTGATTGAACTAGCATTTTGAAGACATCCTCTGAAGGGAAATCAATGAGCTGTGCTTCTTCTAAAAGAACTGAGCAAGGCAAATCTGAAAAGGTGCCATCAGGCTTGAGAGGGTATAATGCTGAGTTTCTCTCAAGTAGAAGATTATCATTGATCCTCACAAGATCCATTTCTACTGCAGCCTTAACTGTTATTGGTTTATCTGCTTGATAATCTGCACATGGGGCATCTTTGGAAACAAAGGCCAACATGTCCATATCAGTTGATCTTGAGAACTCAGTTGAGTTCAACACTGGATGCTGAACTTGTGCTTCACCCAAATGTTCAACAAGGTTATGAAAAATATTAGATATCTCTGCTTTAGTGGGACACCCATTAAGCTCCCAAGAATGCCTACGAACCTCCAGTAGTGGTACTGTTACACCACAATCTAATGCTGCAATCTCTAAAAAGTTAATATTTTTTCCAGACAAATGTTCCTCATCATTATGCTTCACAGGGATTTTCTCTACTTGATAAATTGAGTCCGCAAGTTCAGCTGGATAACTTAATGTCATCTCGGTGTCAATATCAATGAAACCCTACGAGAAATTAAAACAGAAGATGGGACTGTCAGCAAACTGTAATACTCCCTCCGATCCATATTAACTGTCGCAGACTTAGTACGAAGTTAGAACAATTTTATACTAATTCTGCGACAATTAATATGCATTGGAGGGAGTAATAAATATCATGATGCTTTGAGTTAAGAGAACACAAGGGAAGTGAATGGATAACATACTAATCACTAATTGTGGGTGCAAGCAACTTCAACTGCTATGCATAACAGATATGACTTCATGGTAATGACAGAGATTGTTATATATAGTACAGAACTGTGTCAAGATGGATATAATTTTTTTACTTGTGAAACAACTGTGGATACAGAAGGTACAAGGGAACACTGCTTCACTCCATTAACGTATGTAACTGTAACAGTACGCAATAACCAGTAAAGGAACAGCAGTATCACAACCATTAAATTATAAGCACAATATCTTGATCTGCCTCTTATAACTAACTGTAGCTCCAAGCACAAGATAGATTCTGAAACAATAGACTAACTGCTTGAAATTTTGAAGAGCTGATGTAAAGTACCAAGTGGATTTTCACATCTGGAACACCAAACAATAAGGTGACACCATCACCAGACTGGTCACCACCAAAGGATGCAAGTCCTTCCAAAATCTTAGAAAACAGTCAAACACAAAAACAACAAACCTTGAGCCATAACAATGAAATCACAGAAGACATGACCGATGTAAACGAACAAAGCTTACCTGCGGGAGATCGACCTCTACAACCTCAAATATGTGCTCCTTCAGCAGTTCCCATCTCTAACATCACCACATGCAGAAACCAGTAAATCACACAGTAATCTCCTACGGAACAGTCACAACACAAAGGGAACAACATAGGGACAAACTTCAATCACCTTCGTATCAGTGGAGGTCTCCAATCTATCTGATCTGGTTCCATCTCCCTTCCCATCCTTTTCGCTGCTATTCTCGCCCAACCCCTTCAACAAACACAAAAGTGTTCACAAATGTTACATGAAGAAAGGGGTAAACCACGAATGCACGGAATACACGCATCAAAGCTTCACTCACATCAGGGATTTTTAATGCAACAGACTCCGTCAAGCTAAAACCCTTGCGATACCCGCCCATGTCGTAGAGGAAATCATCCAAGCCCTGCGTGAAGCACCCAGGCCGTTGCAATTCAGAAATGCCGCACGAATTGTCTCACTGAATAACCAAATTAACTAGTAAAACCATACGAAGCGCCTCCAATCCGAGCTACTTCGACCAAACCAACACGAGTAGAGAACGCGAACCAGCGTACAAAAGCTGACTCACCTCGTCGGCGGCGGGGATAGCCGGCACAGGCAGGGCCTGCGGAATAACGGCCGCGAGGAACTCAGATAGCGCGGAGGATATGGAGAGAGAGTCGAGATCATCGCCTGAGATGCTGACCGCGGGGAGGTCGGCCGCGGCGGGGAAAGGGAGGGGGAGCGGGGCATGCGGATCCGGGGGAAGCGGGGGCACGGGAAGAGGAGGGAAGCGCAAGGACGCTAGGGCTAGGGCTTGGTCCGGGCAGGAGGCCGCCGACGGCGGTGAGAAGTAGTCGGTGGCGAGGAAGCGAGTCCGCATTGGGAGGCGGGGAGTGAAGAAGTGGGAGGAGGAAGACGAGTGATTCGGTTTGAAATGTCGAGGCGCGTTTGAATCTCGTTTGCGTTGTTGCTACGGTGCTCTGGCCGGGGCTTTTGATGTTGTCTGATCAGCAAAGAGGTGGGCTGCTGCCTCTTTTTTTGGCTTTTTTTGGCTTTTTTTACACCAATATTGAATTACTCCCTCCGATTCATATTAGCTATTGCTGAAAGTTTCTCAAAAAAAAAAACTATTGCTGAAAGTTGACTAAATCAGCAACATTATATGGATCAGAATGTTATATTAACGAGATAGAAAAATAGTTACAAAAGAAATAACCGGATATGAGGGGAAAAGTCGAGTTGGCAGGATCGCGTCCCAATATGTGTCAATCGTCGGGCTACTCTCATCAAAAAAGTAATGACTTGCCTATGATTGCTCGCAGGTAAGAACAACCTACACACAAGAAAAGGCAAGCATGAGACCAAACATGCGACCAAACCAACACCACACAATGATAAAACACATGCTCAACAGTAACATTTACTAATAACCTGAAACTGCACATGAATAGTTGTAGGATAATTCGTGGGTATATTGTACTGAATTTATATGTCCAATCAAGAGAGCCAACTAATTGAGTGATGAAACGCAAAATAGCGAGATGATAAATTGGGTGAGTTTTTGTTACCCTTCAAATCTCTACTCAAAATATTGTCCCTAGATAAAATACTTATCGTTGTCATTATCCAATAATTATTTTAATTTTACATGGAATCTTAATTTTCGACATGAATTATGTGGAGTAAAATTTCTATCAAAGGTGAGCATCCACTTGATTTGATCTCTACCTCTAAACATTCTAACTTCTTCACATGTTATTTTCAAGCTATTCCACGGCTCCAAAGATTCACCAAAAAATAGTTCTTCTAAAGGTGAACCCCTCCCATCCTTTATCAATGGGATATCATCAACTACATAGATATTGTGATCAAAACTAAGAAGATATAGTCTGGAATAGGCCAACCTCAAAGGTTTATCTCCACCCGCCAATCTTCCCCAAACCTAGTATTTTTCCCATCCACAAGGATTTTTTTACACCGTTGACAAAAGATATCCTTGACCTTCAGCAGACTGTACCAGAAGCGGGAATCTCCCACTTAGGTTTAATTCCATAGATACATTTTCCTTTCACGTATTTGCTAACTAAAACATCTTGCCACAAAGTCAATTCTGTTTCTAATTCCCAAAGTCATTTTGCAAGAAGGTCTTTATTCATGAGCTCAAGATTAAGAATTTCAGACCCTCTTGATCTTTTGGTTGACAATAGGTGTTCTCATAAACCAAATGATATTTACTTTTATCCTCATGAGCTTTCTACAGGAGTCTAGCTCTCTAGAAATAATATGTTTTCTTCACCACAACAGGGATAGAATAAAAATACATCATAAATAAGGGCCTATCGTTGACACCAGATTTTGACTGTTGGAAATATGCCCTA
>CBMN010755819.1:43-12900 GCA_000582825.1 Hordeum pubiflorum
ATACGTTGGAGACGTATCAGGTTGCGGGATGGTTCATCGACCATGTAAATCATGAATTCTTGGATTTTGATGCAACAAAGAGGCTCCTCCTTTTGTCATGACTGAATCAGTAGTCTTTCTGGTTCATAAATGGAAGGACGATACATTGTTCAACATGTTATTGTCAATGTATATGTCCGTGTGTGAACCCATGGAAGGGTGGTAGAGGGTTGTAGAGTACATGCCAAACATAAAATCATCTCAAACACAATTTTATAGGCCGGATCTGGCCTCCGAAATGTTGTCGAAACCGACGAAGTGGGTGATGGACGCATACAACTTCTCGTTGTGATGGTTTTGGCGCGCCATGGAACTCAAACGGAGTATGAACTGCCAAATTGTGGTCGTTTTATGGATATAAGATCGTGGGACATACCGTGAAGTCAATTTTTTGGGTAAGTTGATTGTGCTGACGAGCCATCTTGCACCATTCGGAATGACCTGCAATTTTTCATGTGCTGGAATAGAATCGGGATGAGCTGTTATGTACTTTATCATCCAGAATAATGCATCTGCTCGTGAAAAAGTGAGGAGGGTAGTGGGATGGGTGACAGAACATGTAAAGCATGAATTCTTTTGTTTTGATGCATAAAAAGCATCCTCCTTCTGTCTCGAATGAACCTGTAATCTTTCTAGTTCGTGAATGGAAGGACGATGCATGGTTCCATACCTTATTGCGCATATATTTGTCTGTGGTTGAGCTCACAGAAGCGTGGTAGAGGGTGGCAGAGTACACTTCAATGATAAAATCATCTGAAACTCGATTTTATAAGCCAGATCTTGTCACCGAAATGTTTTCGAAGCCGGTGAGTGGGTTATGGACGCATGCGACTTTTTGTTGTGATCGTTTTGGCGGGTCATGGAGCTCCAACGGAGTTTGTATGGCCAAATTATGGTCGTTTTATGGATACAACATCAGGGGACACGCCATGAATACAACTTTCACGGTAAGTTGATCGCACCGACGAGCCATCTTGCACCATTCAGAATGACCTATAATTTTTCGTGTGCATGAACAGAATGAGGATGAGTTGTTATGTACTTTATCATCCAAGAACGATGCATCTACTGGTGAAAAGGTGAGGGTGGTACTGGGATGGGTCATTGACCATGTATAGCATGAATTCTTGGGTTTCGATGCAACAAAGAGCCTCCTTCATATGTCCTCCTGAACCAGTAGTCTTTCTGGTTCGTAAATGGAAGGACGGTGCATTGTTCAACATGTTATTATCCTATATATGTCCGTGTGTGAGCTCATGGAAGGTTGGTAGAGGGTTGTAGAGTACACAACAAACATAAAAGCATCTGAAACTCAATTTTACAAGCCGGATCTGGCCTCCAAAATGTTGTCGAAACCGACTAAGTGGGTGATGGATGCATACAACTTTTCGTTGTGATCGTTTTGGTGTGTCATGGAACTCGGGTGGAGGATGAACTGCCAAATTGTGGTCGTTTTATGGATACAACATCGGGGGACAGACAGTGAATACAAGTTTTCCGGTAAGTTGATCGCGTTGACGTGCCATTTTGCACCTTCGGAATGACCTATAATTTTTTGTGTGCATAAACAGAATGCCGATGATCTGTTATGTACTTTATCATCCCAGAATAATGCATCTGCTGGTGAAAAAGTGAGGGTGGTAGCGGGATGGGTGATAGAACATGTAAAGCATGAATTCTTGGGTTTCGATGCAACAAAGAGCCTCCTCCTTCTGTCCAGACTGAACATGTAGTCTTTCTGGTGCAGGAATGGAAGGATGGTGTATTGTTCCATACGTTATTGCGCATATATCTGTTCGTGGTTGCGTTCATGGTATGGTGGTAGAAGGTGGCAGAGTACACTTCAAAGATAAAATACCCTGAAACTCAATTTTACAAGCCAGATCTTGCCTCCGAAATGTTGGCAAAGACGGCGAGTGGGTTATGGATGCGTAGAACTTCTCGTTGTGATCATTTTGGCGGGTCATGGAGCTCCAATGGAGTTTGTATGGCCAAATTGTGACCATTTTATGGATACAACATCGGGGGAAAGACAGTGAATTTAACTTTCAGGGTAAGTTGATCGCACCAACGAGCCATCTTGCACCATTCGGAATGCCTATAATTTTTCGTGTGCATGAATAGAATGAGGATGGGTTGTTATGTACTTTATCATCCAAGAACAATTCATCTGCTGGCGAAAAAGTGATGGTTGTAGGGGGATGGATCATCGACCATGTAAAGCATGAATTCTTGGGTTTCGACGCAACAACGAGCCTTCTCCTTTTGTCATGACTAAACCTGTAGTCTTTCTGGTTTGTAAATGGAAGGACGGTGCATTGTTCAGCATGTTATTGTCCATGTGTTTGTCCATGTGTGAGCTCGCGAAAGGGTTCAACATGCGGGGCGATGAGTTGTTATGTGATGCATGGTTGGCGACGGTGTCGATCCGATCCATGGCACGGAGCAGAAGGCGTCAACTTTTTTTGGGACAACACTCAAACATGGTTTCATGAACACAAACATCTCGCGCCCTACTCTGACACACTCATCCACAACCGTGAACCAAAGTCCCTCAACCATCGATGGTACACCATCAAAGATGCCATCTCGAAGTATTGCGGCCACATAGCGCATCTCATCACATGGTGGCCTAGTGGTGCGCAAATTACCGAGCAAGTAAGTTCATTGGCCGGATATGCATAGTTTTGTTGATCACTAGCCGGATGTGCATAGCGGACTTGCCGGATATGCATAGTTTTGTTGATCACTAGCCGAATGTGCATAGTTTTGTTGATCACTAGCCGGGTGTGCATAGTTTTGTGGATCACTAGCTGGTTGTTTTGTTGATCAGTAGCCGGATGTGCATAGTTTTGTTGACAATGTTATACTTTGTAGCCTTCTCGTGCGTGTACGGTATTCAAGAAGTTGGAGAAGAAACACTTCAACGTCATGCATTGTTGGTTGAAGTTGAATGGGCAACCGAAGTAGAACCTATTCACAGCCAAGACCGCCGCCCAACCCACCGAGGAAGAAACCGATGACCCGACTGACCCAATAAAAGAACCAACCAAGAAGGTTAGAAGAGAGTTTCAGAGAAAGAAGTGGGGAGAGGAGAGAGCGAAGCGAGAAGGTGCGGTGGTCAAGATGACTGAGAGGTTTGAGGACATCTTGTCCAAGAAGGAGGCATAAGTCAAGCGCTTGGACATCAAGGAGGAGAAGAAGGCGAAGAGTTTCAAACTGTTGATGGAGGCGACCGAGAAGAAGCTAGCGCTCGAAGATAAGAGGGCCTTGATCGAAGAGAAAAAGGCCATGCGTGAGCAGAAGAAGGCGATGCTCGAAGAATACAAGGTGAAGATCACAGCCGATGTAGAGGCGTCAAGATTTGTCCATGAAGGTGGAGTCTTTGGATGCCGAAGCGTGCAAGCCATCCGCTTCAAGATGTTGCAATGGCAAAAGGATGTGTTCGAGGCGCGGACGAGGAGGAGAAGGCGGCGAAGGAGGAGGCGGGGGCGAAGGCTGCATACGCGGCGGCGCCAGCACCTTGAGCACGAAGGAGGCTCGGATTGCCAGTGTGACAGCGCAGAAAATCTCATTCTTTTTGCATGAACTGCCGGACATATATTCTTTTGTGATGCATACTTGTCTCTTTGTTGTGATTGGGCATACGATCCGGTGTTGGTGTCATTTGGCGTGTGCTATAGATCGGACTTTTATTTGAATTTTGAAATTGTCGGCGGACATATGCCGGATAGTGTTGTATGGCTGGCTCCTACATCCGTGTTGGCAGACAGATGCGGAGTATATTTGCAGGTTTGAAGATGCCCTTACATTGGATGGTGGAGAGATATTTCAGTCAAAGAGTTAAGTGCCCTTCTCAGTATGCCAGGTTCAACACTTCCTAGCCCTTGGACTTCAGAAAACCCTTCCGAGCCCTTCTCACTATGCCGGGTTTTACATACACCAGCCGGGTTAACACTTTCGAGTCCTCAGTATGCCGGGTTCTACGTACACCAGTGTACTCAGGCCATCAAAGTTTCCACCCATACAGAAAAAGTTCTATTGAAAATATCAGAACACGCAAGGTGCTATCATAGGGTAAGTGTTCGGATCAAAGTGCAATTAAACCACTTCCTCAATGACCATATGCCATGACAAATGATTGATGGTATCAGGGGATGATCTCAAATTCGACGGAACTAGTCAGATCGTCATTGCTGGCTGACCTCTACAGTGCACTTGGAACATACATATTCAGATCAGCCTCGCAGTTTAGAAATGCCAGCAAACAACTACAACCAAAATAATATTTGCCTGCCTCTGGTGGCAGGTAAATTACAGCAACACTAACACGCACAAGACATCAACCTTGAACCTCGTCTCTGGGCATTGGCAGCACTGCAGATTTTCTCAAGCTACTGTACATGTCATGGCAGAAGAACGAAAAGTCCGCCATGTTTCTGAAGAGCTCTGGCAGGTGCATCCGGAGGTTTGCAAGCGTCTTCTCCCTCACCTGCCTCGCAAGCCTAAGGTGGAGCCTCTCCTCTTCCTTCAGCCTGATCTCTACTTCCTCAATGGCTATCCTCCTCTCGTTGACATGATCTAGGCTAGGAGTATTGGCTGCTTCGGGGTTAGCTTCCTCACCCTGGGATGCCTTTCTTTCTGTGTACCTACGATGCCAGTCTTCAAACTGTGCCCTCTTACGGTCAAGATCCCTGCGAGTTTCCTCACACCTCCGCCTTAGGCTGACTTCCTCTTCCTGAAGCAGTACAATATTGCTTATGACTTCGGTGAAGCTTTTAATGGCAGTTTTGGCAAGTTCAACAGGAAGCCTCTCAAGCTGGTCGTGCCAGGCATATAGCAGATTCTTGATAGGTGGTTCCACCTGCCTTGGAGGGGAGGATACTTTCTCCTTTAGATTGCTCTCGATGGAGATGAGATTAAGCTTCAACCATGCATTGAGTGCTCTGATGTACCCTTTCTGATGGTCCATAAGTTTCTCAAACTGCAGATGCCACTCCCTGACAATGTCACGTAGCTCACAGGTCTGCTTATAATGCAAATCAGTTGTCTCCCTTGGAACAGGCGGTACCTCAAAAGCTCTGATCCCCGATATGATCAAAAACTGGCTCTTGTGATGACGGTGCATAGAACTCCACATGTTTGCCATGCTGCACAAGACAAATATTGACTTGAAGAGAAATGGTAAACAAAGAAAGCTGGAAAGCTTAGATACAAACTAAGATAGCAAGCACTATATCAAAAGAAAGGTATGATCTCATTTAACAAGAACAAATTATCAGAACATTACAAACTCCTTTATTACCTATGATGGCAATTCTTATTTTATCATGAATTTCACTATCTGTTAGTGTACCTTGTCTCCAAAAAATAGCTGGCTACTTCTGAATTAGAGGAAAAAAGATGCACTGACTAGTACAGATTTTCTCATACCTATACGCACCTAGACAACTGAATCATGGAATTCTTACTAACTTACCCAATTATTGCAGAAAATATGCTACGGCTACCCTGGCAACGAATTGGATGCACTGACAGATATATTTGGAAAACAAGTGCTTAATAGCGAACCATGCCCAACATTGAACCATATATAGGTACGAACACATATATATGGTTGATCTTCTGAAGATAAAGGCAAAAGCTTTCTTCCTCTTGATAGTTTGTTGCCGTTTATAGGGGAAGTTTTTTTTCTCAGTTTTTTTTGGTAGTTTCCTTTGCATGTGGGAGGCGAGGGTAGACTTCTTTTGCCTTTTGGGGGTTTCTTCGGTGGTTCGTGTCAGATGTGGGAGGTACTTTCCTGTTGTGCCTCAAGTAAATGAAATGCTAAATAAATCAATGGTAACAAACAAATAGGTGGTGTCGAAGGATTTTTTTTGTCGGATCCTAACAGCGGTACTAGAACAAGTACGTGGATTTGTAGTTGTGAGAACGTCGCAGCAGGTTACCTGTACCCAATGTGGGTTAACAGACCTACTTACTGCCTTACTCTCTCTTTCTCTCTTTTCTTATATAATAATATGTGGTGAGTATAAAGGATTACAATATCAAGGATACTCGGCGAGTTAGGGGAACTCGACAAGATGGAACTAGGTCTCGACGGGAAGCGTTTAGGTCTCCATGTGGTGTAAAGGTTCTAGGCTAGCTGAAAGGCATTGATCCCCTCTTCATGTGTCCCTTTGGTCCTTGTATAGCACTGGTAAGGAGAACCCCACAAATCAGGCGTATAGGGGTAGGAGTCGGATCCGTACTGGGTACCCTTTCCTTCGTGTTCTATAGGATTTCCTTCTATGTCATCTGGAAAGTTCCCTCCATGGATGGTGATGCGTCGTCTTGGGAGCGCTCGCCCGTAGCTATGCCCAAGGGGGTCCATTGATATGGTGTTGAGGCCAGGCCTTGGATAATTTTACTTATCGACAAGAAGACCCCATCAGTATTCGGAATAGAGTTTGGTCCAGGAGTAAGATTGATGTAGATACTTGCAGTCGTCTTGTCGCCCCTTGTTCGGTCGAGGAGTCCTCTACAGTTTTCTCCTTAATCCTTGCCGCGTGTTGGCAGTCGCACTTTTGTCAGGTGCTCATTCTCCTACCCTCCTAGTTGTCGTTAATGAGTAGTCGGCTTTGCTTTGCTTTGTCAAGAGTTGATCCTCTTTGTCACGGGCACGTAGTGGATGTCAGTTGCAGATGTCAGTTGCAGCCGTGTCCTTGAACGACTGAGATTCCATCTTATGCCCACGTGTCGTGGTGATAGGCTTTGGCGTGTCAGATCAGTGATAATTACATATGACAATGTAATGAGGCCTGGCAATGTGACGTTGTTGATTCGACACTTCCTCTTTCCTTGGGCCACAACACTTCCTCTTTCCTTGGGCCACGATCAGATGATCTCCAGAATTTTGAACGGGGTCGTGCCCATGTTCTTTATAGAGAGTTTTTGTTTTTGCTGTAGAGATACAACGTTCTTCCTCCTTTCCTATAACTATGACCTTTTTGACTTCTCCTTCGCTCTTCTCCAAGCTTCTCCAGTTGCAAACCTCGCTGGCCGTTGCCTACGCTTGATGAGCCGGTGATGAGGGATCGATAAGGAATCTTCAGGACATGGAAAGCCTCCCGCTTGATCTCGTCTTCCATGCTCCTGCCTCCGGTTGAGCCATCCATTGCCTTGTCCAAACAAGACAGTGGTTCTGGCGGATTCCTTACGATGCGGCATCAGTCTACCTATTTCTGTCTCCATGCGGGACTTCCTTTTCTTCTATGGGATTGCTCTGGTGAACCTGATGCCTAATTCCTTCTTTTATCAAGATATTTTGGGGCGCTGCTGGATGTGGCGTTGTTTCGAAGTCACATTTCTTCTATGGGATTGCTCTACTGAACCTGCGCCGGATTCCTTCTTGTATCCTGCTGTCTTCGCACATCTGTGCAATATATTGGGGCGCTGCCGGATGTGGCGTTGTTTCGAAGTCACTTCTGCATGTCTTCCATATATCAATGGTACTCTCGGGGCCCTTGTTGTTGTGTCGTTCGTGATGTGGACCGGACCTCGTGGTGAGATCCGATTTGCTGTTGCAGGCTGATCTTTCACGACACTCCACCACCAACAGTAGTAACCTCTTGCCCGTGCACGCGATGTACACGAAGTAGAGGGTTTGAACTTTGCGGCCCAGCATGAGAAAACCAATCTCGACGAAGGTACTCACGCGCAAAACAATTTCTACAAAGAAATCGCAACACAGAGGGTTTTTAAAGATCCCTCCAAAACTTGGTACAGGTGTCTACCCTGAAAAATACATTATGTCTATTTCATAAAAAAAAAAAACCTCCATGCTTGCTACTCTAGTCAGCTCAAGTTTGATTTTCTGATCAAGACATATAATGACGCTCTCTGTCAACTAGTTCGGATCTATGGCAACTAACTCATGCATGTCACCATACCTGAGTTGTAAATTGGTCGAAACGTATACGCTGTCAACTGTGACCACTAATGGAGCTATGATAGATTGGTCCTGACCAACAACATGTACGTAGTCAGTTTTCATATGACTATAATAGGTCGCATCATCCTCCATCCCTTCAAGCAAAACCGTCCTCAGTATTAAATACATCTCTATATTAATATCGTAGTCTGCAGATTAAACGTGCGTCGAAAAAAAATCCGCAGCTTTGACCTTCTTTGCTTCTTCTTGTTCCTTCATTTTCTCTAGGCGTTCTTTCCTCCAAGTCTTGAATGACTTCTTCTCCATGACCATTTGTATCATGTACGACAGTGTACGTGTTGGAAAGGTAGTCGTGTATAGCATTATTTTTCTTGTACCATGGCTCCCCCAACAACATATGACACGAAACCATCGACATCAGAATTACGTCGCACAAAACCTCACAAGAAAATTTGCCGATTGAAAACTGCACCGTAGTTTGGTGTGTGATGTCGAGCTTGTCGTAGCACCTCCTCAATGATACGGTTGTCGATGTGGCATCATCGGTAGCTGCAGCTTCTCCACCATGTCGATGCCGACCACGTTGATCGAACTATCATGGTCAATCGTCACGGCGCAAGCTTCCACACTTTACAGTAGGTGTGAAAAAGTTCAGCACTATAGCCATTCTTCTCTAGCAAAAAATCGTCGGATAGTTTCCAGTAGCTCCTCCTTGA
This sequence comes from Hordeum pubiflorum, assembly GCA_000582825.1. Taxonomy (NCBI): domain Eukaryota; kingdom Viridiplantae; phylum Streptophyta; class Magnoliopsida; order Poales; family Poaceae; genus Hordeum; species Hordeum pubiflorum. The sequence goes on from CBMN010755819.1 coordinate 8,732, forward strand.
TGACGACGCGCCGGTCGTCTCCTCCGAAGTGCCGTGAGCAACGCCAGTATCTGATACCACTTGACGTGGATCGACCCTCGCCTCGAGGTTCGGTTCTCATAAGTTCGCCCTCACAACGACAAGTCTCCACTCCTATTGGAGCCAAGGGCGGCGCTAAGGCTAATTGTCGGTCATTTTGGATTTAAGTAGAGAGGACTTTCAGCAACCCTGCCTTCGTTAACTTCTACCCATCAAGATCTGAGCCTCCGGCAGATGAAAAGTTGTTGTCTCTTTGTGGCGACGTCTACGAGCTTCATGGAGGTGGGGAGGTGGGCTGACAAGCGCGAATTTGGCCGATGACTTCACCCACCGTCGCTGGTACCCGCTGAGATCTCGTACTCTTCCTTCCTTCCTGGGATTACCAAAATGGTCAATCGATCATATAGGAGCTCAATGGTAACTATCTAGTAATTTTCCTTTTAATGAGTGTTCTTCGCATTTTCTTTTCATACTTGAAATTTCTTTGATTTTGCCTCATAGATCCTTTCACCCGGGAGGATGAGGAGGAGGTGAGCAACTGTCTTACTAATCTCTGTGGGAGATTCCAGGGAGTAAACCTCCGCTAGTACATCTAGGGACCTTGTCGATCGCTCACCAGAGGAACGCGAGAATCAAACTATCGGTATGTTACCATCCTTTAGTTTCATGGATCACTTTTCACTTTCCTTGGATCAAACTTATCTTTATATTTTCCACATTTTCCTTAGCATCGATACTAGATTACGAATATCCCGACTCTCCGGTCTCCCGTGGATAGGGAGGTCGCAGCATGCTCCTGCAAAGCGACAAAAGAGGGCTACATGGTAGATAGTTATTGCCACAGAGGGTCCATCCCATTATTCGCCAAGTGCCCCTCTAATGGCATTGTCTTCGTCTAGTCCGAGGTAATTGCTCTTAGAATCCCTTCATGTTTTTCCTTCCCTTTTCAGCAGCAGCATCGATGCTATATTTGGGTTTTCTGATTTAGCTATGTTCCCTTATGGGGGGAGTATTTTAATGGATACGTCATCCAACTCTCGATGTTATTGTTAATAACACCATACATGATGAATAAGATATGACTAAGCTAGCCCTACATGATTACCTTGGGGATAAAGTAATGTCCTAAGCATGAGTGGCTTGTAGTGGTTGTTGTCGTGCCGTTGTGGGTTTACAAGGGAATCGGTCTACGCCATCGCGAATATATACACGGATACATGGGTTTTACTTTGTGTTGTCAACCTTGTTGCTAACCTCGCTTGTAGGAGCAGTTTGTCCTCATGTTGAACTTGGCGAGTCTCTACTCTCGTTTGGATTTTATTTTATTTTTTAGGGCAAGCACACAGCTTTATTACTCAACAATTTGGGCTAAATCGCCCATTACACACTCGGCTACAAGAGCCGGAACATCATCATCAGCTACAAGGACTTCTCCAACAGGGAGAGATGAGTCTAACTTAGCTAGGTGGTGAGCGGGCATATTTGCCTCTCTCTTACAGTGGACGAACTCACATGAGGAGAACCATAGGCTCGCTTGTACTTTGACATCTTCAATCACTTGGGCCTCTCTGGAGCAATTTGGTGCTCGTCTGTTAGGGCTTGAGCAACCAGGAGCGTCCGTCTCAATCATCACGCGCACGACACCAAGTTTGGATTTTGTTCGTCCTCTTAAGCCCAGGGGCATTGTCTTTGGGTACATGACGTGATGCAGAGCATCCTACGGACATCACCATGTCAAGTGCCGCATCGTCAAGAGACATGCACATCTCCTACATCATATATATAAAGGCGAATTTTCTCCTTTATACGTGTCTACTTCACTCTCCCAAGGATGGTATCCTACTTGACCTCGCACCTATAGGTTTGAGCCGAATAACGAACGTGCAATGGAGGAGGTCATGCACAAGCAAGCACCCACACGATCCACAAGGAAAGCATGGAAGCGGAGAAGGAACCGTGAAGACCCAAGCCTGAAATCCGGAAGCATCGATAGGAGTCACCACGTCAGCAGCCGAGAAGCGCACACGAGGTGCTGCCTCCAGCTCTCTGGACACCCCGTGCACATGGCACCCCCACCTCCACTCCATTGCACACGGCAAGCCTGCGTGCAGCTATTGGTCTTTGCCCATGTATCTTTCCCTTTCTGCTCTTCACTTGCCCCTTCATGCATAGGACTATATATACCTCTCCCCTACCTAAGATCTAGGGTTAGCTAAGAAAAGACTAAACATTAGAGCTTAGCTCATGTATCTCCCCTTTGTGGGATCTATCTCCCCTAGTGGGATCAAGGACTCCACTTGAGGGGAAGACTCCATAGGAGTGCAAGACATCCTAAGGGAGAAGATTCCTCTATGAATATCAAGACCTCTGCCTAAGAAGAAGAAGGCTTCCTTGAAGCATCAAGCCCCCTTATCTTAGGACTAGGGAAAGAACCCTAGCATGTTTCATCCCTCTCTTGTGGATGATTTGGATCCACTATTTATCCATGTGTATCTTGTGTTGCAACTTGCGTGTTGATTTGTGTTGGATTTCCTTGTGATTCCTCATGATTTTCCTCATGTTCTTCATGTTCTTCGTGTTCTTCAAATTCACCTCCAATTCATGAAGATTCGGCCACCCAAGGACTTGGTCCTACATCATGATGGGCTCTTCTTTTGTTTCCTTGATCATGATCGGTAAAGGTTCAAGAGAAACCATCATCTTCTTGTCATGATAGACGCAAATTTCAAACATCTATAGGAGATGCAATCCCAACACCATATTGGAGGGCATCTCTAAGTCCACAACTAGGAAGATGCTCCATTCCGTACAATTATTTCCTATGGTCCCTATGGAGACAGAGAAATCAAAGTATCCCTTTAGTTGATATATTCTTCCTTCTAGGGGCGTCACCACCGACCCAATCCTTGCGGGTCGAATTCCCACCCTTCAGAGTGTCTTTGTGGTTATCAAGTTGTACTTGCTACAAACCGCTGGTGATACCCTCCGTAAGTCCGTGTTTCCAATTCTCGTTATGATGAGGAATTGTCCTTCCAGTCAGACTTGTTGGCAAGGTCCATTCATAATCTCGTCCATGATATGGCGCTGCTCTCCGTTTATTTGATGGCTCATCTTGAGCCATGAGGATTCCAGGATGTTTCCTCCGATGAAATCGCACCCAAGTTTTTGTGATTTAATTTCACATGACATGGCGTGAGGCATGGTGTCCTCATCCTTCCAAGCGAGGGCTTACTTGCTTATTTCTTCAACCATCCGATAAACAAATACAGTATCTGGTACCATGGGTCCAGGTGAGGTGGAATCCCCCACAGGCACTTGATTCTTCCTCGGGGATTGATAGTTGGATCATGCACGTCGTTATCGTTGCCTGTTGAAAATGATTTCCTAGATCACCTCTTGCCCCCGTCGAGGTACGGTGTTGGTCTTTGTCACGTTTTCTTTGTTTGAAGTTATCTTTGTCGTTGCACTTGCTTCCTTCTTGCATGACCTACTTCCTTCTGGTACGAATCCTTCAACTGCCATTCCATTGAAGCGTCCAAAACCGTGATTCTCCTCCGTTCGGCCGTCCCCCAACGACTCCGCAGATATGCAGCGACAAGTTGTGATTCCATGATTATGCATTTGGTGGAACTCGTTGTTGGAGATATGCTCTGGAGGCAATCATGTGATGATGATATTTCCCTATGTATTCATGAGCCTTTTGTGTTGTCCTTGAACATCATCAGTGATATGCATCAATAAGTATGTGACTTGTTTGTGAAGTTATATATTGTATGATGATTGTTCTTATAGTCCCTGGTTGATAAGGTTATGTGGACACATACTCTTTAACTAGTATACAATTCGGTTGATGACTATGTTTCATAAGTCATGGGCATAGAGATGCTAAACCAATGGTATGGACTCGGGGATTGAGATCACCGAGTCGGACAGATCCACTTTGAGACACAGTGAGAGATTGTCATTTGTTAGTCTGAAGTACCGATGTATATGCCATGTTAGTCTCAAGTACGATGTATATAGCATGTCCTAGACCTAAGGTCCTCGCGTGTTCTCTGGATGAGGATCGACTCACTTAGGGTCTATCAAACGCTACTCCGTAACTGGGTAGTTATAAGTTATAAGGTAGCTTTCGGGTGAGTCGTGAGACA